>CM041776.1:398818807-398860670 GCA_023374045.1 Limonium bicolor | reverse complement strand
GAATATTCTACAAGATTGCACGATTCAGCACAAGCTGGCTGCCGCGAGTAAAAAGTAGAAGGTTGCGACTCTAGAGGAGAGGTTGGGCTCGTTGCAAGCTACAACGAGTTATCAGGCTCTCCAAGTCACCGATTATATTCAATACCGGGTGGAGGAGCTTTGTGGGCAGGTTGACGTGTCTTTCAATTTGTCATTGCTAGAGCCAAGGCTGATGGTCGGGGAGTCTGGTGCAAAAGTCGCGCTAGCAGCTTTCAACCTGACCCCTGAAAGCCTGCCTCCGATGTTGGTGGCCCATAGAGAGTAGCACAATGGAATCCGGATCGGGTGGAAGAGGGGTGCGCGGAGCATGGCCCCAGAAACTTGTAGAGTAGCACTTCATTTTCTTTTGTAAAGTTTTCTTCTTCTTTTAATACCTTGCAAATACTTGATATGAATGAATATGTACACCCCCAACTCTTTAAACCATGATTATCGCATAAGCCTCAAAGCATATATATATATATATATAATAATAATGTAGCGGAAATATTCTACAAGTTGGTGTTACTCCGTTAGTCACCCATGTGACTAACTAGGCATACGAAATCCCTAGTTTCTAGCTACGGCCTGATATACCTGAATATACAAAACGTAAGTATTTACAAAGTCTTAACCAAAAGATAACGAGTATTAAGTATCTCACATGATAGCATAGTTTACAACAACCACTAATATCGGCAAACGAGTGTACATACACAGCTCGTATACAAAAGTAAAACCCATAGTTAGTCTACCCGCTCCTACTCTCAAGGTGGGTCTTCTTCTGTCGATTACCTGAAAAATAATATGGTTGCCCCGAGGGTCTCAGCACCTTTGCTGGTATGATTACCGTGCAGCCCACAAGCTAATGAGGCTACACACGACTATTTTGTTGTAAACATGCAGTTGATTTATCATATAAACAATAATAAGAAGTACGATAACACACAACACAATCATATAAAATAATCATAGCTCAAACAGATCGAACGATGTAATAGACGTTCATTAAGTAAGTGAGTTAGCTTTTTAACTCCTTAAGTTTGAGAAACATTTAATTCTCATATTCTCTCTTATCTCAAATATGTCAACCGTTCTTTAATTAGATTGAGTTGCACCTTAGTCCATTGTTTATTTCTGTCGTGTCAAAAGTAACCCTACCAATAAGCTACTAACTCCATTGGTATAAACAAACAATATTTCTTAAATTGGGATTTAGGTGATCCCACTGCACAATCTTAATCTGCCTCCCACCTCAAATAGAAATTCGAGATGGTCGAGTCTATTTGTCGACTCTAGGCGACAAGGCCGAAGACGAGTCTCAATGGGAGTCAGATCTGATACAGATACCGACCTCCTCCTCCAAACACATGTGACCGAACCGTCCCGGATTCCTCACCCCCAAGTTCAGTTAGTAGAAGTCTCAAGACATGTTTGCTAGTTAAACCTCTTTCGGGTATTAACCAACCAATAACAGGGAGTGATTCATAATCTCATACAATTGTTTACTAAGCATTGTTAGTAAGTAAACTCAAAGGTACTCATGGTAGTATATTACGAACACACAATAAATACGGTAAAACGGTTCCATGCTTTATCTTATTTAGTCTCAACGCATAAAAATACAGCACACAAACCGAGGGACACCTCGTTAGCAAGCAAGCTACAAGAAAACCATACCGTTCGTGGTGTCGTCGGTTGTCTACTCTCCTCCGGTCCAATTACTCAAACCCTATAACATTCATCGAATCGGGTGGTTAATTCCTTTTAATTAACCTAGCCCATTTAATCACTAATGATTTTCGACTAATAATTGCTAAGTCATTGTAGTTCAAACTTAATCACATAAGTTAATCATTTCTCATTATATCTTATACTTGTTCACACCTCTAATGACCATTACATGTCACCAAACAACTCCTAACAATCATTCTCATAGGTATACCTTCTAGTTCATAAACCTAGATCATCTTAAGTCTTTTTACACCCTTTTCCTACAGATTTTTGCATGATTCAACACACTCATCATACCATCATTGTGGTGTGTTAATTTACCCATTTGATTTCTAATTCCTCCTAAACAACTCTAGGTCATTCTGATTCATAAGAATACCTTAGTTAACTCATTCTACCCAAATTCTTTTAATGACTCCTAGTACAACCTCGGTCATAATAACTCACAACTACAACTAAAAACACTTGGTTTCTACTCAAATTTTGACATAGCTTCTCCACCATATTGCTATGCTCAAATGCATAGTTTTTCTTCTCTAATCAACACAAGTTAACTAAATCCTTAGTGGATGTTCTTAACACACCAATTGCACTCAAATACATCAATCCACAATACAATACAATGCATTACCCTTAAATTGCTTGGCACTTAGGCCCTTAAATGACATGGCTCTTAGGCCCTTAAATGCCATAATTTAAACACTGAATTTCACATAGCCACCTGCACACAACAATAATCTCATGGCAATACATAAAAGCTCTTATAATTCATTTATGATTATTTTTCTATCTCATAAGTCATTGGCTCCTTTGTCACAAGTTCATAAGGTTGTTTATACCAACATAAACATAATTCCTTAAGGCATTAAAATACATTAGGGTATATAATTTACCTTAAGATTTCAAGCCCTTTTCTCTCTTCTTTTCTTGGTTTTCTTGATTGGAAATCGGCCAAGGAAGTTTGATCACTTGTTAAACTTATAACCAAGGTTCAAATTAAGATAATGAGTGCTAGGAAAAACTCTTAGGCTCATTAAAACAACTCTTATTATTAAGAGAGTGCTTAGTGCACTAAATTGGATGATTACCTTAGGAATCTTATGATGGTGTTTTGGCAAGGAATCAAGGCAAGAACTCCACTAATCTCTTGAAGATTGAATCAATACTAATACAAGGAATGAAATAAGCCATCTTGGTAGACAAATTTTCGGCCATATATGAAATGGAAGGAAAGATGAGTTTTTAAAGTTTTTCTTACCTTAAACCAAGGAGAGTGTAAACTAGCTCTAGAACATGTAATTTCCTCTCTCAATGGAGCTCATTCAATGGAGTCCAACTTCATATTTGGATTTTTGAAAAGAGGGAAAGCGGAGTATTGACTCAACTAGCAAGATTATGTATTTTGTTTTGGATTTGGAGCTTGGAGTTGACTTGAGCAAGCAAGGAAAGATGAAGAACAATTGAGCTCAGATCTTTTACATAAGGTAGAAGAAGAGAATTAAGGTGGTGGCCGACTGGGAAGGGAAGGAAGTAAGGAGAGAGGAAAGCAAGAGAGATATTTGTTTACTTATGCCAAAAGTAAGTGAATAGTGAATTTCCTCCTCCTTCATTTTCAACTAATGCTGGCAGCTAATGGTGGTGGATCACCATTGAAAACTGGCCCCATTAGATATTTGGGAGGTCATTTGACCATTGACTAATTAAGGAAGACTTAATGCTTAATTTTAGCACTATTTGGATTATTCCCAATTAGTGCCCAATTTGTGATTTTTTTGTAAATTATTTGAATTAGGCTTCCTAATGTGATACTAAGTAGTACAAATGTTGATTAGGGTGTATAAGTGGTCATTTAGCCACTCAAACTCATTTCTAAGACAATTTTTTAAAAATGTGCTTTAAGGAGTCTTAAAGCACAATTTGTGTTTTAACTTGTTTTTGAGCTTGGTTTTCTTTGGTAATAGTTTTAACATGTTCTTTAGCATGTTAATGAGGTCTAGGAATTCTCTTGGGGTCCTAACCAAGGTTAGACAAAGCCTTGAGAAAGTTTTTTGCTTAGATTGTCTTTATGGTGCATTCTTGTGTTTTCTATGGTTTAACTTGTCTACCAATGTTTATAAGGCATTATTTAGCATTATTATATCATAATTTAATGTTTAATTACCATAGATGGGTTTGGGGTATTTCAATCTACCCCCCTTAAAAGAACTTTGTCCCCAAGTTCACATGTATCTTATATCATTTAGAATACACGCATAATTTAATACCATAGGTTATTTTCACATATATAAACCTTCAGACTCACATGGTCTGCTACAAAGTACAATACACATAGTATCATATACATCTCATACATAAAACCAAGAAACGACAAACAACATATGTGATTGTTCGTTTACTTCATCAAAAACAAGGAGATCTACCCCCCTTAAAAAGGGTACGCCTGTACCCTATACAAGACAATCTATTTGGTAAAAAGTAAAGGGTACTTCACTCTTATCTTATCCTATAACTCCCAAGTAGCCTCCTCGACGTCCTGGTTAGACCAGAGAACCTTCACCAGTCGCACTGACTTGTGGCAAGTGTCCCTAGTCTTAGTATCCAAGATCCTCTGAGGGGTCTCCACTGATCGCATAGTCGGCTCTAGAGATAGTCTTTACGGCTGCAAAACATGAGAGGGGTGGTGCATGTACTTCTTAAGCTGTGAAACATGAAAGATATCATGCACTTTACCCAGCTCAGCAGGTAAATTCAACCTATAAGCAACTGGGCCCACCCGCTCCGTAATGGTATAAGGACCAACAGTTTTGGGCTCAGCTTGCCCTTTTGCCCAAATCTAAACACACCCCTTCATCGGTGAAACTCGCAGAAATACCTGGTTGTTCACAGAGAACTCCAGTCACGTCATCGAACGTCAGCATACGACTTCTTCCTATCCTGGGTAGCCTTTATATTCTATTCTCCCTAATCTGCTGAACCTCAGCCTGAACTTACTCTAAATACTCTGGTCCTACAATGACCGCTTCACGTGACTCATCCCAGCAGAGTGGTGTATGGCATGGTCTACCGTACAACACTTGGAAATGTGTCATCTTGATCGTAGCATGATAGCTATTGTTGTATGAGAACTCATTCAGATGCAACTTCTCAATCCAGCTTCTCTGGAAGTCTAAGGCACATGCTCGAAGCATGTCCTCAAGTGTCTCAATTGTACGCTCAGTCTGACCTGACTGTTTGAGGGTGGAAAGCGGTACTCAGCTTCAATTCGGTACCCAACACTTCCCGTGTAGCTCTCCAATACCTCGAAAGGAATCTAGTGTCCTCTGTCAGATACTATGGTCTTTGGTACTCTGTGGTGTCTCATGATCTCCTTATCAAACAGCTCAACAAGTTTGGTTACCTTCCAGGTGTCCTTCATCAGAATGAATTGGGCTACCTTGGTCAGCCGATCACTACTACCTATATCATGTTCAGACCTCCCCTGGTAGGTGGGAGTCCAACCACAAATCCATGGAGATATCATGAAACTTCCACTTCGGAACTGGCATCGATTGCACCATTCGTCTAGTCGTTGGTGCTCAAACTTCACCTTCTGGCAAGTGAGACACCTCATTACAAACTCGGTAACATTTACCTTCATCCCAGACCACCAGAAGCAACGCTTCATGTCTTTATACACATTTTTGAAGCTCCCTGATGGATGGAAACTGAGAAAACGTGTGACTCTCGTAGTATGTGCTCCTTCAGCACAGCGCTGCTTCGTGGAATGCATAGACGACCCTTAAGCCTGATCAATCATCATCATGCAGTATGAAGTCATACTTCTGACTCTCAAACGTGCCCTCTGTCAGCTTCTATCTGACCTCTCTCATGTAAGCATGCTCGCTCTCTTAGCCTCTCGCACCTCATCAACTAAGCTAGAAGAAGCAAGTATTGAATGGAGTGAGTGTGCTCGACGACTCAGGGCGTCAGCTACCACATTGGCCTTCCCTTCTTTGTACTGGAGGTCAATGTCGTAGTCTTTCAGAACTCTAACCATCTTCTTTGTCGCATATTCAACTCCTTCTGAGTGAATATGTACTTTAAGCTCTTATGGTTGGTGTAAACCGTCAAACTAACCCCGTATAAGTAGTGTCGCCATATCTTCAAGGCGAAGACTACAGCTCCCAATTCAAGATCGTGTGTGGGGTAGTTCTCCTTATGTTTCTTCAGCTGACGAGAGGCATAGACAACCCCCTTGCCATGCTGTATGAGTACACAACCTAATCCCCTGCCTAATTGATGAGTGTCCAAATGAGCATGTTTTAGGGGTGTATTTCATATTTTAATCAACACTTTTCATGCTCATTTCTCCCACTCTAGCTTGTTTTCCTCTAGTTTGTGTTTCATTGGTTTTTACACATTTATTGTTTAAACAGGAGGAGTAACATAGCTAGGAGTAAAGTAGACGAAGAGAGGAACGCGTGGGCGCAAACGGATCCAAAATCAGAGTTAAAACGAAGAAGATACAGTGTTTTGAAGTTAGCCTGACTCCGACCGACCTTGCAAGGTCGGTCGGGTCAAAATTTCGCCCAGATTCGCGTTTTTGCAAGCTACTGGAATCGACCGACCCTAGGACCGAACTTGCAAGTTCGGTCGGTCGTAAAATTTGCCCAGAAATCAGATTTTAAAAGGGAAAAAGAGGAGGAAAGAGGGGTATTCCACACAGAACAGAGAAACGACGGAAAAACAAAGAAAGAGGGAAGAAGAAGAAGAAGGGAAGGAAGAAGAAGAAGAGAAGAAGGAGGAGAAGGCTCACCTCCATTGAAGCTCTTCCTCAATCTCCCATGGCTATTTCTTCTCCCTTCCTCTCTTTTGTGCTTTAATGGTTGTGTAGTTTCCTTGTAGCTTGGGATGGGGATTTGCCCCAAAATCCCTAAAACCTCCATTGTTGAATCTGAACTTATTTTATATGCTTTATTTTAGTCTTTGAGCTTAATGAAGATGATTATTGAGTGTTTATGACTTCTAAACTTGTTGCTCATATTTGGGGATTTGTTAAGGGTTTTTGCTCAATTTGTCTTCTAGTGTTAAATTGGTTGGTGTTTGGCCTACCGATTAGTTTAGCATTATTGTGGGATTCTATCAAAATGTTTTTCAAGATAGAAACCTAAACTGTTGAGACTAACACGGTGTACTCTGATTTTGATGATTTTGAGATTAGACTACATTGCAACTTTAGTGGAACTTGAGCTTAGTGCTATCGATTGACCCGGGCTTAGCTGAATGAGAAGTCTCGATTAAATTGGTTAGGATTATAGGCCTAGATTAGGTTGCTAATTAATTAAGCGTTCCCGTGGTTTAGCATGAGTTCGATTCGAAATCGGTAGTAAGGGAGGACGGTGCAAATATCCATCCCTGGCTCACCTATCCTAGATAGTTAGTTTAGTGTTTATTGCTTTTCTTTATTTCTCCAATTACAACCCAAAAACCCAAACCCATATTTACATTTATGCACTTTTGTATATATCCTCTTGCACATTACTAAGCTTATAATTAGCTAGACAGTTACGAGTCCCTGTGGATACGACCTTGTTGTACTACAATGATTGGGGTCACTGCCCATAGTTAGCAAGATAGTTTAACTACTATTTTGCCCAACACTAATGCAATCACAATATACCTCAAATCCCTCCGTACCGTATAGAAAGTCAGAACTGGTGCAAAAGTCATGAGTCCTTCAAACTCTGGAATGAACTCTCACAGTCATCCGTCCATACGAACGGTGCATCTTTCTTCATCAAACTAGTCATCGCTTTACAACCTTGGAGAAGTTCTTCACAAATCTCCAGTAGTAACCTACAAACTGAGGAAGCTCCTGATGTCGGTAACTGACTTTGGTCTAGGCAATGCGTACAACATCAATCTTTGCGGGATCAACCGAGATCCCAGCATCCGGGATGACATGACCAAGGAAAGAGACCTGGTCAAGCCAAAACTCGCATTGAAGAACAAGATAGCTATTTAGAGAACTTAACATATAGCTCGTTCTCTCTCAGTGTCTTCAAAACTCTCCTCAGGTGGCTTTCATCTTACCTCTCGACTTCGAATATATCAGTATATCGTCGATAAAGACCACAACCTACTTGTCTAGCTGCTCCCTGAACAAAACGGTTTCATCAGATCCATAACTTTGTCGGTGCGGTCGACAAACCGAACGACATCACTGTAAACTCGTAGTGGCGTATCTTGTCCGGAATGTCGTCTTCTCAGTGTCATCCTCTCTAATGGCGATCGGATGGTACCACCCCACCATCTGAGATCAATTTTGGAGAACACAGATGCCCCCTTCAACTGATCAACAATCGTCTATGCATGGTAGCGGGTACTTGTTCTTCACTGTAACTGCATTCAACTCTCTATAGTCGATGTAGAGGCGGAGGCTGCCATCCTTCTCTTCTTAACAAGAGTTGGCGTCCCCATGGTGAAACACTAGGTCACACAAACCTTTGTCAAGCAGGTCTCTCAACTGTTCTTTTAGTTCATTCATTTAGTTGGAGTCATGCATGGTAAGGCGCCTTAGCTATCGTCGGTCTGGTTTCTGGTAGCAGCTCGATGGTGAACTCTACCTCCCGTGTTGGTGGCATGCCAGGTTGTTCCCTAGGAAAGAGGTTGGGAAACTCTGACACCACTGGTACATCGGGGTCGAACTCGGGGTCCCTCTCTATGTCCTGAACATAGCAAAGATATACTTCTTTCTTCCTTCTAAGTTCCTTGAACATATCCATAATGGAGATGATCTTGGTCGAGGGCTCTCTGGGCCTCTGGCGATATGATACTGTAACCCTAAATGGACTTCCGAGTAGCATTCGGTGCTCGGCGCAGAGGATACGACCCTTGTGCAGCTCCAACCAGTTCATCCCGAATATCACATCAAACCCTAAATCCTTGAACTCGATCAGGGTGGTTGGAAAGTCTTCACCCTTGATCTGGATGGTGGCTGCTCGGTAGTAGCGGGTGCATCGAACCTTCCCCTTAGACGAGAGCGTAACCGTGAAGTCCGGCAGCTCGTCAGCGTCTAGCCCCAACCTTCTCGCAAATGATGACGAGATAAAGGTATGTGATGCCCCTGAGTCGAAAAGCACTGATGTATCAACGCCATTGATCGGAAAGGTGCCGGTGAGGATTGTACCGCTTTCGCCGGCTTGTGCCTCCGTAAGTATGCTTAGTGCACCTTCCGTACCGAGTCCACAACCTAATTTATTTCACAAGTTTTCATGAGTATTGATGGTATAACGTGAGTCGTAACAACATATGAACAACACTGTTATTTATTAATAACCATCCTTTCTACATCATGAGCTTCTTCTCTACAATATTTTAAAGTATTACATGTCTAATACTGTCTAAAGGTTAGGTTCAGTCGCCCTGGTCTCATATGTGTGGCATTGATCACTGCCGCCAGTGCTGTATTCAGCTTGATCTTTTGATACCGTGGCACAACATCCTTGACTCTTCACCCATGATAAACACATCACCAGATTTTAGTACCAGCTTCTTTGCACGGTCCACACGCTTTTGCTCACCATACAGGAACTCAGTGCCGTCTCCAATGGACCAAGACACTACGGGTATCCCTTTTTAAAGAGATTCTGCTATCTTGTCCTTATCTTGATGTAACCCAAGTCATCCTTCTTTTTCGTAGAAGTTGATAATGCATAGGTCTGCTTCTATGTCTAGGATCGGATTTGCTTCCACTTGCTAAGTGATCTCCATGGCTTGTGTAACAACTGAATGGAATTCTTCAGGTATTTCTGGTGGTGATGCTCCATCTCCTGCTCTCGTCTCTTGGTATGTTTTGGCATACGGATTCCAACCCTTGCCTAGGCTCATCATCCTTAACTTCATCTTCGCTCTTCCACGGTATTCCGGTGTATAGAAACCTCCCGGTCCTACTCTTAACTGGCTGCATCTCCTGATGATGGCTACTTGTGCTTCGGGTGTCAGGTATCCCCTTAATAAATCATACCTGGTCGGATAACCTGACACTGATCTTTCAGAATTTCTCGGGTTTTGACGTCGGTCTCTTATAGGTTAGGCGTTGCAGGTATTGGATAACAAATGTTGAAATTTCCTAAGGTGGTAGTAAGTTACATCTTACATGATATCTAATTATCTAACTAGAATCTTGTTTAACTCAAACATTCACTCAAAGATGCATGTAATGCGGTAAGCAAGCAGTTTTCACTTAATGGGTTATAGTGGTACCTGGTCTCGATGAGGGTTCAGCCTCATCCTCCCGGTCTACCATATGCAGTGTAGGCGGCCCTGATCTCTGGACTACCTAGGGTCCCTTACTAGCAGCAGGATGCGTCTCCTTCGGACCGCCGGATCCAGGGTTCGGTGTGGCCTTACCCTTGCCCTTGCTCTGCGTGTCGGGTCGGTAGGCTCTACTCTCGGGATTCCTGTAGCATTCATAGGCTCGATGTCCCAACACCTTACACAAATTGTACTTCACCTTGTTGCCCTCACAGTCGAGTCCGGGGTGGTCCTTGTTAGACCTGTCACGGTTATAATGGCGCTGGTAGCTCCCGGCCATTCTGCTTCCGGACTCGGATCCTGATTGTATACAACATTAGTAACTGGATTTCTAGGTTGCTAACTGATTGCTAAATTAATTTAAGGAGTAAACCCTTAGGCACTTTCGAGCGCAGAGGCTTTGCTGCTATTGCATAAGTCAGCTTCAGAGGCTCTTTAGTAGCCTTGCCTTTATCACCTTTCGGGCCCTTCTGGGACTAGGGCTGGTACTTCCCTTTCTTGTACCCATCTTGCCCTTGGTTATCGGCTCCCTTACCAGCAGCCTTCCTTTTCGACGCATGGTCTTCGTCCCTCAACTGGACGGTAATCTCAACCTTAGCAGTGGCATGATAGCACTCCTACTTTCAATATATTAATCACATATTTGTATGGTGTATAACTTCAATCACTTTATAAGCAGTTTAGACTCTCTCATTACCTGCAGTAGGTAGTATAGCTCGTCGGCCCCATGCCATAGCGTAGTCGTTGGCTCAGCCCGCCGTAGAAACGGTCAACCAAGATCTGGTCCGAGTATCCCAGTCCCGGTAGAAGAAGAGGAGAAGAGCGGTGAACTCATAGTAGTAGTCGTCCACTGTCATCATGTCGGTCTGCTTCAAAGCATCCAACTGTAGACGCTTCTTCGTGGCATGGGCAGGGCAGGGTAGTACTTGGCTCGCAGCAAGGCCGTGTACTGTTCCCAGCCGAAAAGTCGGGGTTGGCCACATGCTCGGCCCTTACCAACTTCCACCAATCGCTCGCTGCACCCTTCAGATAGAACACAGCAAGACGAACCTTGGTTCCAACTGGAACATCAAGGGTTTCGAAGACGGTCTCCATCTCGGAGATGTACGCCTCGAGCTTGGGGGGGATCGATCTCCCCTCTAAATGGTGGGGGTCGAAGATCAGCGAGATTCTTCACCAATTTGGTTCTCGGGGCTGTGGCGGTGGTGGGGCAGGCGGTGGTGCGCCGGGATGATAACCCATGTGCCCCAGGGCGGCAGCCACGATCTCAACTATCGTCTGCCCGCCCGGTGTCTCAGCAGCCTCGGCTTCCTCTTCTTCCTAACATCTGAATAAGTACAATGCACATTAGGCTTGTGACTACAAAGGTCTACGTTTAAGAGTTTATAACGTCCGTTAGACGATAAAGATGATCCACACTTATTAGTGGTCGTCTAACTCTTCTCACACTAACATCTCACACCCTTAACCCATAACTCATATCTTAACTCAGTATCTACCTAGGTTGGGTAATTCTAGTCATCAGAGCGTAACTACTCTCTGATACCACTTTTTGTAACACCCCAACTCTTTAAACCATGATTATCGCATAAGCCTCCAAGCATATATATAATAACGCAGTGAAAATATTCTACAAGTTGGTGTTACCGCCGTTAGTCACCCACGTGACTAACTAGGCATACGAAATCCCCAGTTCTAGATACGGTCTGAGAGACTTGAATATACCGAATATAAGTATTTACAAAGTCTTAACCAAAAGATAACGAGTATGAAGTATCTCACATGCTAACATAGTTTACAACAACCACTAATATCGACAAACGAGTGTACATACACAGCTCGTATACAAAAGTAAAACCCACAGTAAGTCTACCCGCTCCTACTCTCAAAGGGGCTCAGCACCTTCGCTGGTATGATTACCGTGAAGCCCACAAGCTAACGAGGCTACACACGACTATTTTGTCGTAAACATGCAGTTGATTTATCATACAAACAATAATAAGAAGTGCTATAACACACAACTCAATCATATGCAAAAAATCAAAGCTCAAACAGATCGAACGACATAATAGACGTTCATTAAGTAAGTGAGTTAGCTTTTTAACTCCTTAAGTTTGAGAAACATTTAATTCTTGTATTCTCTTTTATCTCAAATATGTCAACCTTTCTTTAATTAGATCGAGTTGCACCTTAGTCCATTGTTTATTTTTGTCGGGTCAAAAGTAACCCTAGTCAATGAGCTATTAACTCCATTGGTTTAAACAAACAATATTTTTTAAATTGGGATTAGGTGATCCCGCTGCACCATCTTAATCCGCCTCCACCTCAAACAAAATTTCAAGGTGACCGAGTCTATTTGTCGACTCTAGGTGACAAGTCCGAAGACGAGTCTAAATGGGAGTCGGATCTGATACAGATACTGACATCCTCCTTCAAACACATGTGACCGGACCGTCCCGGATTCCTCGCCCCCCAAGTTTAGTTAGTAGAAGTCTCAAGACATGTTTGTTAGTTAAACCTCTTTCGGGTATTAACCAACCAATAACAGGGAGTGATTCATAATCTCATACAATGTTTACTAGCGTTGTTAGTAAGTAAACTCAAAGGTAAGTCGTGGTAGTATATTACGAACACGTAAATAAATACGGTAAACCGGTTCCATGCTTTATCTTGTTAGGCTTAACACTTAAACATACAACACACAAACCGAGGGACACCTCGTTAGCAAGCAAGCTACAAGAAAACTATATCGTTCACCGTTGTTGTTGGTTGTCTACTCTCCTCCGAAGTCCAATTACTCAAACCCTATAACATTCATCGAATTGGGTGGTTAATTTCTTTTAATTAACCTAGCCCATTTAATCACTAATGATTTCCGACTAATAATTGTTAAGTCATTGTAGCTCAAACTTAATCACATAAGTTAATCATTTCTCATTATATCTTATACTTGTTCACACCTCTAATGACCATTACATGTCACCAAACAACTCCTAACAATCATATAATAGCATTACCAATCAAGCCCCTCATTTCCCTTCATTTTCTAACCTTCGGTGTTTGTATTTTTTGATGTGGTCCAGGACTTGGCCCGGGACTTGGTCCGGACACTTAGTCCCGGACCAAATGGTCTAGACAATTCTCGGTAATGAAAATGGTGTGGTCCGGGTCTTGGTACCTATCCTCGGTCCCGAACCACTACTGAAGTGAATTTTTGGTAAGTTTCTAGTGCTGGTCCAGGACTTTATGCAAGACCAGGGTCCCGGACTAGTCTTAACAAGTTTTTCTCGGAGGTTTTAAGGTGTGGTACGGGACTTTATCCAAGGACTAAGTCCCGGACCATACATTAATCTGTTACATTTTACAGTTTGAAGTTGTCATTCTAACTTGTTCCTTTTCCCATTTTCTTTTCTAATCTTTCCACATTCATCCTAGCATGTTCTAACACCATTATAACACCTTAAGCCTTCCTAATCCAATGACCAAACTCATCACTTAATCTTTGGTCATATTACACAATTCTCACTCTTTTACCTAACATTTGCAACTTAGTTCCTAGGTTCTAGGATGTAAAATTGCTCACGATCTTAACTAATTCAATTGTTTCACTCACAATGATTTTGACCACACTAAATCCTTCCTAGACACTTTCATCTCCTTTACTCCATCTACTCATAATTCTCATAGTTATACCGTCTAGTGCATAACTAGATCATCTTAAGTCTTTTTACACCCTTTTCCTATAGATTTTTGCATGATTCAACACACTCATCATACCATCATTGTGGTGTGTTTAATTTACCCATTTGATTTTTAATTCCTCCTAAACAACTCTAGGTCATTCTGATTCATAAGAATATCTTAGTTAACTCATTTCTGCCAAATTCCTTTAATGACTCCTAGTACAACCTAGGTCAAATAACTCACAACTACAACTAAAAACACTTGGTTTCTACTCAAATTTTCCATAGCTTCTCCACCGTATTGCTATGACCAAATGCATAGTTTTTCTTCTCTAATCAACACAAGTTAACTAAATCCTTAGTGGATGTCTTAACACACCAATTGCACTCAAATACATTAATCCACAATATAATACATTAACCTTAAATGCTTGGCACTTAGGCCCTTAAATGACATGGCTCTTAGGCGCTTAAATGACATAATTTAAACACTGAATTTCACATAGCCACCTGCACACAACAATAATCCCATGACAATGCATAAAAGCTCTTATAATTCATTTGTGATTGTTTTTCTATCTCATAAGTCATTGGCTCCTTAGTCACAAGTTCATAAGTTTGTTTGTTATTACAACATAAACACAATTCCTTAAATTATTAAATACATTAGGTAGTAGATAATTTACCTTAAGATTTCAAGCCCTTTTTCTCTCTTCTTTTCTTGGTTTTCTTGATTGGAAATCGGCCAAGGAAGTTTGATCACTTGTTAAACTTCTAACCAAGGTTCAAATTATGATAATGAGTGCTAGGTAAAACCCTTAAACTCATTAAAACAACTCTTAATTATTAAGAGAGTGCTTAGTGCACTAAATTGAATGATTACCTTAGGAATCTTATGATGGTGTTTTGGCAAGGAATCAAGGCAACAATTACACTAAGCTCTTGAAGATTGAATCAATACTAATACAAGGAATGAAATAAGCCGTCTTGGTAAACAAATTTTCGGCCATATATGAAAATGGAAGGAAAGATGAGTTTTTAAAGTTTTTCTTACCTTAAACCAAGGAGAATGTAAACTAGCTCTAGAACATGTAATTTTCTCTTCAAATTGAGCTCATTCAATGGAGTCAAACTTCATATTTGGAGGTTTTGAAAAGAGGGAAAGCAAGGTATTGACTCAACTAGCAAGATTATGTATTTTGTTTTGGATTTGGAGCTTGGAGTTGACTTGAGCAAGCAAGGAAAGATGAAGAACAATTGAGCTCAGATATTTTACGTAAGGTAGAAGAAAGAGAATGAAGGTAGTGGCCGGTTGGGAAGGGAAGGAAGTGAGAAGAGAGGAAAGCAAGAGAGATATTTGTTTACTTATGCCAAAAGTAAGTGAATAGTGAATTTCCTCCTCCTTCATTTTCAACTAATGCTGGCAGCTAATGGTGGTGACTCACCATTGAAAACTGGCCCCATTAGATATTTTATGGAGGTCATTTGACCATTGACTAATTAAGGAAGACTTAATGCTTAATTTTAGCACTATTTGGGTACTATTCACAATTAGTGCCCAATTTGTGATTTTTTTGTAAATTCTTTGAATTAGGCTTCCTAATGTGATACTAAGTAGTAAACATGTTGATTAGGGTGTATACTTGGTCATTTAGCCACTCAAAACTCATTTCTAAGACAATTGTTCAAAAATATGCTTTAAGGAGTCTTAAAGCACAATTTGTGTTTTAACTTGTTTTTGAGCTTTGTTTTATTTGGTAATTGTTTTAACATGTTCTTTAGCATGTTAATGAGGTCTAGGAATGCTCTTGGGGTCCTAACCAAGGTTAGACAAAGTCTTGAGCAAGTTTTTGCTTAGATTGTCTTTATGGTGCATTCTTGTGTTTTCGATGGCTTAACTTGTCTACCAATGTTTCTAAGGCATGATTTGACATTATTATATAATAATTTAATGTTTAATTACCATATATGGGTTTGGGGTATTTCATAATAAAATTCGGTCACCTTTTTCTGGATGTTCCTTGTGTTTTACTCGTAATCTTTGCAATGGGCCAGCTTCCTGCGAAAGGGTGGGGGGGTGAAGGCCAGTACATTTCTTTTCTTATTATGATTCTTCTTATTTACTTTATTTTGTTTCTTTCTTTTGACAATGAGGCGTTAAGCCATTTTTTCTTACGGGAACAAAAGTTGGTTTCTTCGTACCCGACTTTCATTACTCGCTTTAATTTTTAAGGCAATTGAGCCAATTTTGTGTACGGGAAAGAAAGCTCGTTTCTTTTTGCCTCGACTTAGAGGTGTTCGAGCCGATTGTGGTGAAGGATAAAAAGCTGGTTTCATCCTTAGGGGTATTTCCCTTTATGAAACGTGGTTCTCTGGTCAGGCGGACAACATATTAGGTCTAGTTCAGGGACTTTGAATGTTGGCGCACTTCAAACACTAGTCGTGTTTTGATTTTCAGATGCAAGACACACATTTGAACACTAGACGTGTTTTGGGCTTCGAACGCTAGACATATTTGGGCTTCAAACGCTAGACATGTTTTTGAATACTATACGTGTTTTGATGATGAGACACGGGTGTTCATTGGGTTCGTATATGGATTCTCAAGGGATTGATGTCGAACTAATTTTATTTAGGGCATTCGAGCCGGGTAACACATGTTACTTAGGAAATGCTAGGGGAAACAAAAATTACCTAGAGATGCTTAAGAACCATGAATATTACCTAGAGATGTCGCGGGTTCGTGCATCGTTGTTCTGCTTTTTGAACCTTTTGACCCGCATGTTGGTGACCATGACTTCGATCGGAGACACTTTAAAAAAAGCGACTATTCCCTTCATTTTTTGGGCGGGGATCCTTGGAGTTAAAGTCGTTGTTTTACCGGAGCTACTTTATTTTCTCGTCCCCTTCGTCGTTTGGGTAGTATATATACCGGCCCAATTCACCCTGGCGGGACGCTTGGTCAAGCTTTGTGGAGCCCAGTGTAATCCTTTGTGTTATGGCAGGCTCGACTGTGGAACTCACAATATGCTTTTGGTCTTTTGCTCCTGGGACAGGGAGTGAGATGGGCATCTCCTACGAGCGCTTCCCTGGCGGCGACCGCAAAAACCTCTGTCATCGGCTTGTTGAACCGTCTAAGTTCCGGCACGTGGGACCTTTTATCCTGATAAGGTTGTTACGGCTTGACCAGGCTGCTGAGGCGACACATCTAACTTTGAGGTCTAGAATTGTGGCTCTTGTTATAGTTATCACCATTGTGCGATGTCCGGGGTCCCGACTTCCGGTGTGGCCTTTGTTCTTTCCATTTTCTTGGTGGCTTCATCCTTGTGGGAGTAGTTGTGGGCCGATTTGGCTATTTCCCACGCTATGCGTACAAACTTTTCACCCTTTATGTATTTTATGGCCCGCGTGATGAGGTCATCGTAGGATTTAGGTTTTCATGGTCAGTTCCCTTATGAATTTGATTTCTGCCAAGCCGTTGTGGTAGGCAGAGATGATGACCGAGTCTTCAGGTTGGTTAATCTTAGTGACGGCTCTTCAGAACCGCTTGGTATACTCTTTGACATCCTCACTAGGGCGTTATCGCATGCCTATGAGGTTGAAGGATGTCTTCTTGGTACACCGTTCGACTACAAAGTGCGATAGACATGGCTGGTCGGGCTCCTCGAAGCTCCAGATGGACTTGTTGGGCTGACGTGTGAACCATGTGAACACCGGCCTGATTGGGATGACGAGAAGAGGCGGCATCAGGCGTGACCAATGATGTAAGTCACAACCATGGTGTATTTAAAGCACATAAAGTGGTCCATGGGATCCCTTGAGCCATCGTACACATGGATATTTTGGCGGCGAGTTAGCAGGATAAAGGGTTTGGTTCACCTCACTACAAGAAAAATCAGATTTAGCTACCACTGTATATCAGTAGCTAAATCATCAGTTTTGGTAGCTAAACACAACGGGCTACCGCATTTTATGATTTAGCTACTGATATACAGTGGTAGCAAAGGTCCTAGTGGCTAAATTAAAAATAGTTACCGTTTTGGAATGCGGTAGCTATTTCGCTTTGGCCTCGCTACTACTTTTCCTATAGCTAGATATTGCTACCATTTTAGAATGTAGTAACCAAATGGCTACTAGTGTAACAGTAGCAAAATGGCTTCGAGTATAACAGTTGCGAAATCGTTACTAGTACATCAGTAACAAAATCGATACTAGTGTAGCAGTAACAAAATCGCAACTAAAAATTGGTAGCAAAATGGCTACTAGCAAAGCATGCTAGAATGGTATGTAGATAGCTCTACACTACTACTGAACAATGGGCACCACCACCATTCAAATCCCACAAGAAGTGGGAGCCATATGCCCGCGTAAGACTATGTTATGTGTACACACATCTAGGATCGAACCTTACAACGTATGAGTATAAATAGACCTCCATACCATGACATGGCTGGTATCCTCGAAGCTCCAGATGGACTTGTGGGTTGACGTGTGAATGTGAACACCGGCCTGATTGGGATGACGAGAAGAGGCGGCATCAGGCGTGACCAATGATGTAAGTCCAACCATGGTGTATTTAAAGCAATAAGTGGTCCATGGGATCCTTGAGCATCGTACACATGGATATTTTGGCGAGTTACAGGATAAAGGGTTTGGTTCACCTCATACAAGAAAAATCAGATTTAGCTACCACTGTATATCAGTAGCTAAATCATCAGTTTGGTAGCTAAACACAACGGGCTACCGCATTTTGATTTAGCTACTGATATACAGTGGTAGCAAAGGTCCAGTGGCTAATTAAAAATAGTTACCGTTTTGGAATGCGGTAGCTATTTCGCTTTGGCCTCGCTACTACTTTTCCTATAGCTAGATATGCTACCATTTAGAATGTAGTAACCAAATGGCTACTGTGTAACAGTAGCAAAATGGTTCGAGTATAACAGTTGCGAAATCGTTACTAGTACATCAGTAACAAATCGATACTAGTGTAGCAGTAACAAAATCGCAACTAAAATATGGTAGCAAAATGGCTACTAGCAGCATGCTAGAATGGTATGTAGATAGCTCTACACTACTACTGAACAATGGGCACCACCACCATTCAAATCCCACAAGAAGTGGGAGCCATATGCCCGCGTAAGACTATGTTATGTGTACACACATCTAGGATCGAACCTTACAACGTATGAGTATAAATAGACCTCCATACCAATGACATATTTAATTCAAACTAGTGTGTTAAATGTGTATAGAGCAGGAATCGATCCCCCGATGTTTGGGATGAATATAGAATGTCTTAACCATTGTGCCATGATAGTTATTCACATCATATACAGAAACTACGTATATATATTGAATGTTTGATACTGTAATATAAATGGAAGTTTTTGCCAAGACATGATCAAACCAGGGATATATTAAAATTAATAAAATAGATATATGGCCGATTATATAATATAACAAATTAATTTAATGCGACCAAAATAGTAAAGTTAATAAAAATTTAAGTATATTATTGGCTTAAAATTATAAAAATTAAAAATATACATATATATCTTTTAAAAATCTTTGAAATGTCAGAAATTATACAAAAAGATAATATATTATGTAAAGTTACTTATATAATTAAGTCTTATTATATAGTGTTACAAATACTAATATAATATACATCATTACATGAAAATTAAAACTTTTAAATAATATATTTTGTTTTTGTAAATTTGTATAATATAATATTTTATAAATTTTAATAGATGTATAATATTGTATAATCTTGACTAATTTAAATTGTTTAACTTTACTATTTTTCAAAATCCTATTATTTGTGTGATGTTTTGTAAATTAAAAACATTAGTATATCGTATATTTATGTACGTTTTATTTTAATTTTGTATACTTTTAACATTTTATAAATTTATACACATATATATATATATATATATATTCAACTTACTTTGCAAATTTTAACCTACGCGTCAACTAATTTAAATTGTTATTAGTTTAGTTTTTTTTATGTTTATTAGTTTATGTGGCTTTTGTAAATAAAAGTATCATATAGTAATAAAAACTATATTAAATTAAATATATATATATATACACACACACACATATATATATACACACTTAACTAATTTAAATTATTATTACTACTATTTTTATATTAATTTTGTAAATTTTAATCAACATATGTACTAATTTAAATAATTAATACTTTTACTCTATTTTATAATGTATTAATATATGTGATACTTTGAGACTTAAAAATATTATAATATCAAAAATATATTATGTTAGGTATATCTTATATGATAAAACAAATTCTAGTAGTAGTATATAGTTTAATTTTTCACGAATTAGACAATTTTAATTTAATTATTGTTCTTTTTCAAAATTTTGATAGCTAAAAGCTAACCAATATACTATATTTAAAAAATTTAAAAATTTATATAAAAGACAATATGTCCACTATGGCAGTAGTACTATAGGTTAGTATTTCAAACTAATAGTAATCACAAGTTTAAGTTATAAGAATAATAATTTTGATACCGCATTCATTTGTTGTATTCTAGCATGATACCAACTAAAGTTTATTAGCATTATTAGTCAGTAGCGATTTTGAAATTGAATTATATAGTATCACACATTTAAATTATAAGAGAATTATAATTTCACTATTACTTAAAAAATATAGCTATCATTTTTATAATGTAGCACAATATTAGCCATAATCTCATTAACATCATTAGTCGGTAGCAATTTCATAATTAAAGATAGTAACAATTTTTATGCTTGCTAAAAATATTCGCTACCGACGCCCAAACAGTAGCAGAACGGCAACCGTGATGAGTGTTAGTAGCAATTTTATTAACTTAGCTTATCTATTTGGTAGTAGCAACTTTTAGTAGCAATTAAGCTACTAGTTATAATATTTTTTTTGCTTTACTTATACATGCACAATAGCTACATTGATTCAATTAGCCACATCTTGCATAGCTATTCCGTAATTTAGCTACCAACATTGGTAGCTAAATGTTCTTACAAAAAGAACCAAGATGAAATCAAAAATAGCTACTACTAATGGTAGCAGTCTTGTCAAGCGATAGCGATTTGGCTACTGTTTAAAAAATCTTGCTACCATTGTCGTTGTTGTAGCAAAATAGACACCACTATGTTAGTTCCATTAAAAATCAGTAGCAATTTTTGAAAGTAGCTACCAATATATGTGTGGTAGCAAATCATTGGTAGCTAAATCTGTTTTTTCTTGTAGTGCCTCTTCGAAGAAGGGATCTTGGTCTCCTACTTTCCATCTGTCTGCATCTATTGTTGCCTGCTGGCTAGCGAAGCGTTCAACCAGGTCAGCCATCTGTTGTTGCAGGGCCATGACTTTCTCCAATGAAATTGTTTGTTGTTCATGGGAGGGGTTCTTAGAAAGTATTTCTTGCTCTTGGAATGGTTCTGCCATTTGGAGATTCTTCTTTGTGAGAGATAAAGAAACTTTTATAGTGATGGTGAGAATGTTCCCATAGAAGGCGCCAAATGTTAGAGTATAATCTATGATGTAGGTTTGGGTTTATTGTTTAGATTGTTGTGGATTATGGTTTTGAGTTAATGATTTGAAGGAGCAAGATGACACAAATATTTACATGGTTTGATATTGAATGATCTAGTCCATGGGGGTTTTGACAGAGGTTATTAGTATGATTGAGAGAATACAAGCGAGTATAAAGAGTATTAATGTATGCATGAGAAATAAATGGGGCATTTATTGCTATTTAAAGAGAAAGAGACAGATGATCCGGCTTGCTGCTCATCTGCTGGCCTGGTTGGTAACGCGGGCTACCTCCATGTGGATTAGGGATGACATTACCGGGATGGCCTTTTCAAGAGCAAGAAAAGCACACATCCAACTTGGGGTATTTAATGATGTGTCGGGTATATGTGCAAGTGGTAACAACGATTCGATGAGACCAATGGGACGGGATGTCAGGGTCGTGCATGCCAAGTTATGAGTGCTCTATGTAGTAGTAGAGCCGTAGTTGTTGCAGTATGGATCTAGCCGGGGAGACTGACCGGGGTTTCTGCTGGGGAAACCCGGCTGATTTTGACCGGCTAGTCTCGGATTTAACCTTCATTTAGGATCGGGGTTTCCGTCAGGGGGGGATACCGGTTCTTTGGGCTCGGTGCTTGGTTATTCCCCGGTTGTTGGCTCCTCATTTATGGTACATGTTTAGAAGTACAAAATTTTGTGTTAGCTACGTTATTGACATGATTAAGGTGAGGTTAATTACATTGTACTAACAAGGGAAAAATTAAGATAAGTGTGATCTACATCATCAGAAAGGTGGCCGCCTAAAAGAAAAGAAGAACAACTACTGTGATATCTGTTCAATATTTCTTAAGGAGAAAACCATTTAATCCATCAGACCTGATAGTTTACTAGAGTGATAGCCCTTACACATCATTATGTAATAGTGTGTGGAGACCCGAGGTCCATTCTATGTTGTTGATGATCTTGCCTTCAACGTACACAAACGGGTTAGGTTTACAAGAGGATTGGATAAATCAAAGAGGTTGGAAACATATTATCTAGCAACACGCGGTCGGTACCTATTCAACCAAACTAACAAATACCATTATCATCAACAAGGGTATGAATGGTCATTTTGCTTTGTCTATAAGTGGACCATGAGAGGATAAAGGAAGTGTTTTTTATCCCCATATGAATGCCATGAATATCTTGCACATTAAGCCCATGCATGCTCTTCTTCAAGTAAAAGGGATACAATTTCCTTACTACTAATTTTTTGTTGTTGCTAACTTTTCTCATCAAATACAGTAATGATGATATGACCAAGTTCCTTTAGTTTCCACAAAATTTTATTGCAAAGATTATGAGTAGGTGACTCAAGAGCCGTTGGGAGTCTAAGACCACATTCTCTAACATTCCCTTAAATTTAGGGTTCTATTTAACCAGATATCTCTCACAATTTTGCCGCAGAGTGTGTTACTAACCCAATATTTTTTAGTATGAATGGTCTCCTTCTCATCGATTGGATCTCATTAATTGAGTAAATCAAAATGGGGCGATAGTCAGACTTTCCTCAATAAAGGTGTTTAATTTCTTATTTGAGGAACACTTACCGCCAATCCTTCGTTGACAAGGCCGCGATCAACTATGCTTTTGGTGTTTTCATTTTCAATCGATAATGATCAAAGGTGAATGGGGGACCAACAAAGCCCAATTCTTTAAAGATGCAAACATTGTCTAGATCTCTACTGTCTCTCTCATTGCTTTGATTATTTTGAATAATTCTCTTAATCTTTCATTGAGGCGCAAAACCTCATTGTAGTCTACAAGTATGAGCCATTGGATGGAAATCCCAATTGGGGTGTCCAATGAAATTCCAAATTAGTTGCGTACTCTTGAAATCGCTCCCATCATAAGTGCTAGTCAATTTTAAAAAGGATCAAGAAATGGATCATTGACCTAAGAATCAATATCTACATGTGAAAACATCCATCAAAAGATTAGCATTCAACCATATTTTATAGCTTAGTCACCCAATGTGCATCTTTCAAATGCATGGACACAATCACTAAGAGTATAAGAATGCATGTAAAGCACACAAATACAAACAATTAAAGAAGAAAATTATTGTCAGGTTGTTAGAATATTACTTGATTCATATGGTTGTTGTGTAGTTTTTTTTTTATAAAATCCTAATTACAATTAATGGAGATAGAACCGGGTGTTAAACTTAAAACTGTAGATATACACAAAAGCTAATGCTAGCTCAGCAATCTATAGGCTTTTACAAAATCAGCAATCTTTAGTTATACCGACATAACAAAACGAAACGCATCTTTGTTATTATTCTTTAGTTATTATTAATAGTAAACAATGGCAACGTCAAAAGAAGTCCTTAAAAAAAACAAAAAAAAGTTGCGACATCAACGATACAAATATGTTTTAAATGTACGCCTTTTTGTTTGTATTACATGTCGGGAGCAAGTTGTATAATAAATCGGAACGGAGAGGGTGGCGAAAGCGCCACGGTACTGTGTGGCGACAACTCCACTTGTCAAGCTATGGTTGGTGGAATTAATGAGGAAAAATAAATTAAGGAAAAAAAAGTTGAGAAACGCGTGTAACTACCGGAGTTTGGGGTTGAATATTTAGGAGAGAGAAAATAATTCTTTTCTTTCAAAATGATATAAACTCACAAAATATAAGTGCAAAAATAAAAAATTATAACATTGTTCATCATTTTTCGTGCTCTTTAAAACAAGATGCATCATGGATATGTTTTGGTAAACTTAAATTTTATATTTTAGAATGAGTATATATTATGTATTTTTTAAGTGAATCTTATTCATTAGCAAAATGAATATTCTTTAATAATAAAATGAACCTTATTCATTAACGAAATGAATCTTACACCAAACACTCTAAAAACCACCATAGTAAAGTTTAAAAACGTCGAAGACATTTTTATGGTTTGTAGCCTAAACCACAAAACCTAAAAAACTGTCGAGTAGTGACGACAATATAAAGTGTAGAACTAATGCCAAAAGATTACCCTACCTCCCCCCAAAACACCCTAAAACCCACCATTGCATAAGTTGTGGTATGATTAACTTTTACTAGTATTAAATAAAATATCACTTTTCTTAAACCTTTGATTCACCTTTAAAAGACTTTTGATTCATTTTCTAAACCTCGATCACTTTCTTAAAACTTCTTCATTAGTTAAAACAATCTCTATTTACGAGAATCAGTTTTCACATTGATTCACTTGCTTAATGCATGATTCCTAATACCTCTGATACATTCAAATCTTAAATGCTTCGAGATTCACTTCTCTTACTTTATAACAACTGATCATTTTCAACTTTGATTCTTAAACTCGATTCTAGAAACATCTTTATGAGCTTAACCTGCTTGCTATGATTCACTGTTCATTTCAATAACACTCTGATTACTTTCTTCTTGAATTCACATGAATTCATAGTACACGATTCTACATACATCTTATTTTAATGCTGAACGTGATTGCACTTTATATATGACTCAGTATTCACGTTTGTAGTCACTTTTTAACATACCTTTTTTTATAAAACTATCTGATTGCACACTAGTCTACATTAATTGTATCTGTTCGACTTTGTTCACATGTTTAGCACTAACTTTCTTAAAACACTTTTTCACAGTAACATGCACATATGTCACATTCAACTTGAAGAGAAAATTTAGAACTTCTTGTAAACAATCATGATACTATCTTGAAAAACTACAGAAATTATTGATAATAATATGTATCAATGATTGAATTGAATTATAAGTTATATTAGTTAAATCTAAAATATGATTTCTTACCTCTATTTCGAAACTATTAGCCACGTTAGAGCGAATGTACTTGCGCAATCCCACTGTTTGCTTCTATTCTTGTTTTATTTTTTGCTACTTACTCTATATATTATATATTAAGTTATGACATTAGAATAACAACAAAAAAAAGTAAATAATGTTTTTCTCTCTCACTCATCACCATACTATCATCCTACCCTCTGTACGCGCGTCTGTTGTTCCATCTTCTTCTATTTCTTTCTTTATTTGATCTGCAATAGAGTATTAACATGTGCCTGAAATTACACACCAATACAAAAGGACAAAAAAAGAGTTAAAAGACCAAAGTGACCATCGCCACCTTACAGCATGGCGTTTGCGCCATGTAGAATTCGCGTAATAAATAATCACTTATTTTGGTCGTCATTTTAATAGAACTTGTCCCGATCTAATATAATCATATATAAAAATATTAAATTATATATAAATTATAAAAATTAAATATAAATTAAAACTATATTATTATTAAATATCTAATTTTATTTGTATACAAATTTTTAATTTTTATTAAATATTAATTTTAAGTTTTTTTATTAATTAATTTATAATAATAAAATTCAGAATACTTTCTCTCCAGCTAAAAAAAATGCATTGAGGACGGCCTACTAATCCACCTAAATGGAAGCACGCCGAGTATTAAATCTCCTAAACAGCCGCTTCACCATGTAGGAAATGACATCTTTTGTATTGACAGCTGTAACTAATTTAATGGAGCAGATATCAAGATCCTTCAAAAAGAAAATCAAGGTCCTATCTTTCTCATTATATTGGTGTGTATGATGTCAGTGGGTGTGTATGTTCCCGGAAGCGTCTTATTCATTTTTTTTCTGTTTTATTTTGGCAAGACAACTAATCAAGTACTGATATCAAACGGATTGTGTGATTATGACTTGGAATTGATAATCGTCAATTTTAAAACTACTTAGGATGTAAGAAATTAATCTTTATATTTTTAATTTAGAATAGTATATTATTTATATTTGTTAATGCATGTATTTTATCAAGATTTCATTAACTTTTCAAAGTACATCATATACACATTAAATTTGATTAATTTCCTTATAAACAATACTACAAGATTTCAATAGTAGTATATTAGTTGAACTAAATACCAAGGCCTCATAATGACAAAAAACGCAAATTCTTGGCTAAAGGTCATGTAGCCAAGATGGCTACATACCCAAACGTGCGGTGATTTGTTTTTTTTCTTTATCACAAAAATTTTTAAATTGTTGTAATTTTTATATATAAGTCCAAAATGAAAAAAAAACTATATTATTATTTATCTAAATCAAACTCTTCAAAACAAGACCAGTCATGGATATATTTTGGCAACTTAAAAATTATTTTTACTGTACATAGATGTACAGAACGTAAAAGAAAACTTGTACAGATGGTCATACAAATCTGTACAAATGTCATTTAAACATGTACATCCACACGTAAAAATATGTACATCCTCACATTAAAAACATACAGATGGTCACATAAAACTGTACGAATCATTAAATATGTACATCCTTAGATTAAAAATTGTACATATAAGAGAGAAACACTTGTACGGATGGTCATACAAACATGTACAGATGTTCATTAAAAAACATGTACATTCTCACATTTGAACATGTACATCGTCACATTAAAACATGTACATTCTCACATTAAAATATGTACATACATCCTCACATTAAAAATATAATAGTATACATGTAAAAATATTTTTTTTAAGTTGTCAAAACATATCCATGACTGATCTTGTTTGAAGAGCTTGAATTTAGATGAACAATAATATATTTTTTTTTTCATTTAGACTTATATATTAAAAGTTATAACAATTAAAAATTATTGTGTGATAAAGATAAAACAATAAAAAAATTAAAAAAGGAATCAGCCCGCTCCCACTGCTAGAAAAAAAAAGAATAAAAAACGGGCTTAAAAACACGCTTTGTGTAGTAAGCGTTTTTTTATAGTGACAAAAACACATAAAAAACGCTTTGTGTAGGAAAGTTCTTTAAAGTTTATGGCCGGAGCACATAAAAAACACTTATATTAGGAAGCGTCATTTATAGCTCTTAGTAAAACACTATAAAGAACGCTTCTTAATAATAAGCGTTCTTTATAGTCGACTATAAGAACGCTTATTATTAAGAAGCGTTCTTTATAGTGTCTTACTAAGAGCTATAAATGACGCTTCCTAACATAAGCGTTTTTATAAGTCAAGTTTTAATGGACGCGCATTTTTGTCTCAAATTTGAACATGCCGCTCTTCTCTCTTCTTAATCTTCCATATATTCTCTTCTGGAGATGGATTTTTTGGCTCAAATTTGAACATGCCGCTCTTCTCACTTCTTAATCTTCCATAATTCTCTTCTGGACGTGGATTTTTTGGCTCAAATTTGAACATGTCGCTCTTCTCTCTTCTTAATCTTCCATATATTCTCTTCACTCGCGTTAATTTTACAACCTTCGCTGCACCTTGCAATTCTCTTCGCATGGTAATTTTGCAACCATAACTGGCGACCAAGGAACATGGATTGCGCCTCTTCCATACTCTTCGATCATAGAAATTTTGCAACCGGCCATAACTGGCGAACAATGAACGTGCTCTGCACCTCTTCCATTCTTCACTCATGGTAATTTTGCAACCCTAACTAGTGAACAAATAATATAATGCTCTGCACCTCTAGTTTCCATTCTCTTCACTCACGTACTCTTGTGCTTGCGAACAAGTAACATACTACTCTGCCTCTATCTTCTCATGGTAATTTTGCAACCCTAATCAACTGACCTACAAGGAACATGCATGGCTCTGCGCCTCTTCCATTCTCTACTCATGATTTTGCAACCCCTAGCGAACAAAGGAACATGCTCTGCGCCTCTTTAGTTCTCTATTCACAATAATTTTACAGGTTTTTGTATGTCGAATATGTGAAATGCACAGGGAAAGGGAAAATAAATAATAATAATAATAATAAATAATAATAATAATAACAAAAATAATAATAATAATAATAATAATAATAATAAAGAACGCTTCCTTATAAAAGTGTTCTTTATTCTATCAAAATATGGCGCCAAGACACTATAAAGAACACTTCTTAATAATAAGCGTTCTTTATAGTCGACTATAAAGAACGCTTATTAATAATAAGCGTTCTTTATAGTGTCTTACTAAGAGCTATAAAGAACGCTTCCAAATATAAGCGTTTTTTTTATAAGTCAAGTATAAAGAATGCTTCTTAAGCGTTTTTTATAACTCTTACTTTTTGCGTCGCTCGCATAAAGAACGTTGTATAAACGTTCTTTTAAAGCTGAAATACGCGTTTTTTTATTCTTTTTTCCAGCAGTGTCCATACTCTTCGATGTGTTTTTCTTTCTTTTGTTTTCTATTTTGTCCCAACTCCCACTATACTTTATTAATTACAAAATTACCCTATTATAACCACTGATAACTACTTAAAGATATTTTTATTTTAATTTGACTTAAATATGTAGCCATCTGGCTACATTCAGATGTAGCTCAAACAAATTACCTAAAATTAAACAACAGTCCTCGGTAAGGCCTAATGCGCCGCTCATCATAGGTCAGGTGAGCAAACTGTTAAAACGGATATCCATTTATTAAAGTTTAAAATAAAATATACCGAATTAACCAAATTTAATACTAATATATGTTTTAATCGATAACCATTTTTATATTACACTAATAATCGTTAAACCGTCCCATAGTTGAAATTTCTAAAATAACCAAAATAATCAAACTTTCTAAATTAACCAAAATGACCTAACTTTCTAAAATAAATGAAATAACCCAACTTCATAATTAATTGAAATAATCAAAATCTAAACGTAATTGAATGAGTAGTGAAATAATAGATACAATTATAGTTTAATAAATTTTATCGGATAACGTTTTAAAACCGAAATAACCAAACTTTATAAAACATTAAAAAATATGGCGATCAAATAAAAAAACATTATTAGATAACAAAATATCGGCCCAAACTAAACTGGAATACAAAGCAAAAAATACAAAATATTAATAAATGATAATTCCAAAATAATCGTCCCAATACTTATTTGAGTCAAATTTCTTTAATGGAATACAACTCAATCTGTCAATAAACAATGTCTTAAAATTCACAATATATTAATTCGTTATATTCCAAGCTAAACGAGTGTTGGTTCCCCACTTTCCTTTGTCTTAAATTAGGTAATGAAAAAGCTAAAATTAAAACAATGATATCGATAATAGATAGTATTTCTTCTATGGAACCGTATTAATATTTCAATATATGTGCGTCCTCGAATGGTAAACCTGTTTCTTATTATATGAAAAGAAACATGAAATATTTGGCTTAAAAGAAGATAAGTTTCACAAATTAATTAATACGTATTCAAAAAATAATATGCTAGTTAAATGAACGAATCATGTAAGCAGGTCAAAGTCATATATAGCAATCCGGTGGGAATGTGTATATCACCTACGAAAAATTGTGTTACTAATTATCAACCAATAAGATAAAAACTTGAAGATACATGCATGTGCACCCGAGATTTTGAAATTTTAACAGATTTTATAGACAATGCTATAATCTATTTGAAAAATGATTTTTGCTTACCTAAATTATTATAAATTTACAAAATAGCATAGAATAACATAATTTCAATAAAATTATTTGATATGTATATGTTAAATTAAGATAATAAAGTTTTTTTAGAATTTCTAAAAGAACTCCACCCAACGGGTTTCTGATTGTAAATCAATCACTAATTATACTTATCCTATTTATATATATGAACCTAATTCATACATCCTCCCGATCACACTTAAGGATAATCTTAAAAAAAGAGGGTTTGCTGAAGTAATTTTTATAAAATGTAGTAGAAGATGTTAAGGGAGCGGTTAAAACATCTTTTTTTTGTTCGCTTTTCATAAATATACGACGTTATCCATAATGGTGCTGAGTTCCTTAGCATATTTCTAGGTGCAATGTAACAAAATATAATATTTTATTATGTAAGAAACTCTAATAACCTATCAATGTCTATAATTGTAGAGTATCTTAACATTCTCACTCCTTCTATCCACTATTTTTGCTGTAGCATTCAATCATGACTTTTTTTTATTGTTGCAGAGGTCTAGCCAATGTATTTATTTTCATAGTGTTACTTAATTAAGTAATGATGATGAGAGAAAATGGATGAATTTCACACCACTACAGCAATATTTCTATTTTCTTACTAACACAAGAGAGTGAAATCCACCATTTTGGAAGCTCAATTTGAATATAATATAAAAGATCTCATATAAACAAATAAAATAAACGGTCAACGGTTGCTGGTCAATGGTCAATAACAGCCGGTCACCGATCAATGATCATTAGTCATCAGTCAATGGACATATATCGTCGATCAAAATGTATCGGAAAAAAAAACTTATCCCCTAACAGTGGGTGGGGAATCAAGAGAGAGAGTTTTGGTAATCTATTCTCTTATCTTTTCTGAAAATTGAAAAAACTAACTAAACAGACAACAAAATCAGAATCACTTTCCTCATTACCCAAAATAAACAACCCGTAAGTTGGGAAGTGTACTACATGCCTCAATAGCAGAGCCTACCAGATTGCAAACTCTGCCCCATTTTCGACAACATGCCGGAAAGGTAGTAATTGTTTTAGTTACGAGGTTAAATCCACTAATCGTGAACCCTCAGCCAATTAAAATTATCATCATCATTATTATTATAATTGTTTTTTAAACCAGAAAATTGGGAAACTTAACTGACCAACTACATTAGGGAGAAACCTTTGAAGTGATGATATCGTAAGAGTCTTAAATTAATCATCATGTCTACCGAAAGTGATAGATTCTGCTACTGTGTGTTAACCGCACACACCATTTCATTGTAGTATATGAACACTGCCGCCAGACCATAATCAGATTCAAAAACTGCGAATTTATATAGCGGGCCATTTAAACCCTCCTCTCGAGCAAACTCCTTCATCCGGTTTCTTGTCCGCTTTTCCCCTTATCAGTATCCAGTTATAGTAGGCAACCGACGAAGATGGATGATATCAGCTCCTCCTCGTCTGAATGCAAGACGAGCAAATCATCATCATCGTCGTCGTCGTCGTCTTTCCTCGCTTCTTGTTCCTCTTTCAGACTCAGAAGATCCAGGAGCTCCGCTCTCTACTCCGGTTCAATCCCCTCCGAATCCGCTCGATTCACATCCTACGAGAGAATCTCCCATTCCATGCGTCTCGATGACGACCTTTCCCCTCCTCGCTCGACTGGTCAGACGACGAGAGCAGAAGGAAGGGTGATGGTGGCCGCCATAGCAGACGCCGACGTAACCGTGCTCTAAGTTCAAAGATCTCACGACTATTTTCGTTCCTGAGACCTTCAGCGAGAGACGGGGAGAGGGAGGCGGGTTCGGAGAAAAGAAGTGCGAGGAGGAGGAAGTCGGGTTCTAACTGGCTGCCTGATCCGAACCGGCGGTGGCCCGTACAAGGCTGGGGATAGAATTATTTGTAAAAAGAATTATGTGTGTTATCTTACTGTATTTATTATTATCATTTTTTTTGCAAAATAAAAGAAGTCAAGTGAGAGAGAACGGAGGTGGGAGGACGTGTACGCACAAGTAAGCATTTTTTTTGGAATCTCAAAGAGCGTTGATTGTTAATTTGTTATGGAGATAACACGCGTAGCATATTGCAGCCGGCAAGCCGCTTCACATTTTTTTATTACAAAAAATAGTTACAAACAATACTCGGATTACGTTATGAGATGCTACGCAACCATAAAAAAATGGGTTAGTGGGGTGTGTACTTATGCACCTGCTCCACATATAGAATGATACTCAATCAAAGGTGCTTTTTGTTAACAGTTTCAAAGGAGTTGAATATGTGTCAATTAAGATTTATTTAAAATGTGTAACTATTAAACGAGTATTGATTTTCAAATCATTAAGGATAGTATGGGACGTTTGTGATAGTTTAATGATTGAGATAAGATAATAAAAGATCTCTAGACCCAAATTCAAACTCACGATCACATACAATTTGGTAAACACTAGACACAAAGATCAACGTGAGATAAAACATTTTTGAGCATATGGTGATGGCAGAAATGTCACTGAAATCCAAGGGGATGACTAGTAGTTATTTGTACTGTTTCATCGTAATTATTTTTATGCCGAGCCATTACCCAAATTACAGATCTCTACCTCTCATAAACATATGGTCCATTCAACAATCATACCTCGAATATGAGTATCATTGACGATTTTACTGTAGCATCGCGACAAAAATAAGCTATCAAAAGTATAATTAAGCTCACTTTAGTAGAATGCTCTATACCAGGGAAAGTGACCACTTAGCTGTTTTACCTTGGGTCCAAATTTTGATAAATACTTAGGTGTTCCCTACATTGATGGGCCTCTTTGCGCTCTGTACGTACTAAGCTTTATCAGTGAAGGAACAAAAGACACATTTCCTAGCTATGTGATGTCGATCATATATAAGGGTCCCCATGTCGCTCATAAACACCATGAACATTATTTAATATAAGCATGATATTTGTTAATTACAGTTAAAGTTAAGATTTATCTTTTTCTTTTGAATACTAAACTATAAATTAATGCTTATTAATCATATCTCGCAGCATGAAAATATTATGGAAATGATTACGACTATGTAACAAATCACAACATTTACACTGTACTTTTTTGATGTTTTGCCATCCACCCATTTGAGAAGAGCACTCATCACACGATTGAAATTGAAATGAAAAAAAAAGTAAAAAAAAATATACTCTTTTACAAGCTGATGATTATAGTTGAAAGGTTAGTGTATGATAACAACTTTTTAAACTATATAAATATGAATTCATTACTTATTTTTTACTTAACATACGATAACAAATTAATTTTAAGCTCATATACCAAACAATTATACGAACAGGTGATAATTTTTCAAAAATAACAACAAGATTAAACAAAACAGATCATACGAATAAAGTTTTGAATCAGAGTTTGTAAGTGGAAACGGTGAACATCTATTATTATAACAAAGATTATTAAAAAAAATATGAATATCTGCGCCAGATACAGTAAATAATTTATTTTGTAATTCTTTTCTCAAAACCTATTGGTTGTGGATACCATTGGAGAGTCTATGTGGGTCTACCGTCAGAGCTAAGTAGCCCAACCCAATTCAACGTACGCGTAGCGACGGGGGGATGATTCTGTTACGGCATAGGTGTTATTGAGCCCGAGTCCATACCGGTCTTTTTTTTTTTCTCGAATTCTCGAACACCCATAATCCTATAAACCGTTCTTTTTTATCTTTTCTGTATAGCAAGTCCCTGATTCTCTGGTTATATTGAGCCCGAATCTAATCCACATAAATTACCAGGTCTTACAATGCCCGGTCAGTGAGGACGATCGGCCCATATCTGACCACGTTTTGCTTCTTTGTCGTTTGTCCTTTCTAATTTAAGGCTTTAGACTGGGCTTCACTCAGCTTCTAACGGTAGGCTTGGCAACAGTGATTTCTACCCAATAAATAGCATACGATAATATTATTTTTGATAATCCTCTTCAACTTTTTTTTGAACTAGATTATCCTCTTCCACTTAGCAGGCGACGCTACTTAAAATTATGTAATCGATATATTTTCTGCCTTTTTCATACTTTTATTAACAAACACCCACTTTCCTTTCATAAACGGTCAGGCAGGGTTAAAATCTTTTTTTCAATCACTCTCATTTGACCTTTTTACTTCTTTTGTGATTATATATTTGATACAATAAGTATGTTCAATAGATGAAAATGAATAGAGGTGAAAGTTGATCGATATATAGTCAATGAGTAAATTAAGTAATTACCTGAGTAAAATAAAATATCTTTGGCTCCGTTAAGGAACGAATCGTTTTTTGTGCTTTTTTTCTTGACACTTGGCATTCATTTATTGATGTATAATACATTTGTCGTCATTATATTAGCTAACTAGGGTGAGTGCTATTATTGGCGATGGGCGAACGAACTCACTCCTATAACAAATGTTTTGAAAACAAGGCTTCCATTGATAACTCATCTAGATTAATTACTTAGAAACAAACGAACAATTAGACTGATAAGAATTATCATTATCTATTGTTATTTAACTCCCGGTCTCCCGACTTGATCTTATCTTATCAATCAGGAGCGAATGGATTGGATATGATTGATGAATGATGAGGTGTCACCTGTTAGCAACATTTTCTTTTGATTATGCTATTAGTACTATTATAGAAATCAATAATGAATACACCCATAATAATAGAAGTATCTAGACGGTATATTCGAATGAAAGTCGGTGGCGTACCCGTCTCCACGGCTGCCTCGCAGGGCAGGGATCAAACATCTATCTTTGGGATGTTCCCGTCTCCAAGTTTCCTAATTAACTTGTCTCAGTCTCTCAGGTTCCGTGGGCTACAGACAAAAGGAAGCCAACGACTTTTTCTTCACCACCATTTTGGCTGTTTTGTGAAACCGAAGGCTCTTTGTTAGCAATTGCCCGTCCCCAAGCAAGCAACCAGTAAGAAAATAACATTACTCTGTCCGCTGGCTGGAATTTCCCCAAAACCGGAAACCAACCAAACCTATAACAAACCAAAACCGGCCGAGCCATACACAGTAACTGACTACAAAAACCGACAATTCGAGCCAACTGAAATGCTCTGTCACCCAATCCAATGTTCCTTGATCTTATCCGTTTCTCTCTCTCTCTGCCCAATCCCCGAACTCTCTTGCCTTTTCCTGAACCGCTTTCTCATAATTTTCTAATACCTATATATAGAATCTGTGAAGATATCCATAAACATACTCCATCTGGGTCCATCATACAGCTATTGAAAAAGTTCTTCCCTTTAATAATAAGAGATCTACCATACGGAAATTTCCACTTCCCTTTCCGTTCTTATACACACACGCCTCGCGTAATAATCCCATAGATAAGTAGTGATGGCTGACATAGCAATGTTAGTGGCGGAAGAGTACGAGAGGCGGATTAAGATTGCCAGCAGAAAGACAGCCGATGACGACGCCGCATCAGTGGCGATGGTGGTGAGTGCAGGGTCGGTAGCTAATTGGCAGTCCAGAAGCTGAGGGAGATGAATTTAGCCAGGTGAATAAAACTGAAGATGCGTTTCAAGAGGATAGAACCCCAAAGTCGACTTGGTCTTGCTGCCTCTCCGGCTTCTTCTCTGCTTGATTTTGGTTTGATATCGAGTCAATGTATATTATCAACTGTAAATCGTTTTTTTTTCAACAACTTTCTTTGCTTTTCTTTGTTTCCCCACAACTCATGGCGGTTGCAAATTGTTCTTACTTGCCGATATCAACAGTAAAGATTAAGCGGCTTTGAAGGATAATTTGTCTGTCATTTTGAGGACTTTTAACCTCTTGTATTCGAGATTCAGTGCTGCTAGTGCATCTGTACATCGATAATATAAGTTGCAATGTTGCATATATGGATCCAGATTGTCCGCGCTCAATCCGTAGCCTGGTTCAGTTTTATTTTGAAGAAAATTTTGTCCTACCCTGTAATTCTCGTCTGAGCGTGCGAAAGAGCTATTCAAGTTTTGATCAGGTGTGTCACCGAATCTGTTCAAAAATTCAGTACAAAGCACCACCGAAAGAAAAACAGCTCAGTTAAGGAATTGAGTGGGTGTTCTCCTCTGCCAAAATAATAGTGGGTGTGACTTTCCTGTGAATCATACTGGTGCGAGCCAAGTACTCGTCTTCAAACTTATTTAAACCTCCGTTGCGGTTTCAATCGGTGTGTGTTTCTTTTCAATTCCTTGCTAGCTGATGAAGAAACAAGCTCCAAATTTAGAGGTTTCATTGCTGCAAAGCAGACATCGGGCGATCTGTTGGTCACAATCGTCATACTTGGAACTTGATTTCGGAACTAAACGACGGCAGTGCTTGTTTAAAGCATTTGATTTTCGGAACTAAATGTTCGGCAGTGCTAGTTAATTCATTTGATTTTTCATCCTAATTTGGGGTTTTTAATTGCTACTTTATTCGACACTACTGTTCGAGTTTACCGTGACCCCACAAAGCAGTATTAGTCTCAAAAGTTACGTATGTTTCCAAGGGTCATTGTTGCAGACCCTTCAGTCCATAAGTTGAGTGCATCTGTAGTAGATTCCTATTTAGTTACTCACATATCTTAGGGCATCTCTGCTCTCCTCGTTTGTATGCATATGGACATTTGAAAACCATGCAGACTTTGCATTAATCACATGATGCGCATATTTGGATTTGTCTCCTCAAAACATTGTTCGGCTTCATCCAAGATATGTAAATCTCCTCTTTTTCAAATAACTCATTTTTAAAAACATATTAAGGGCAGCCTCTCGCGCACAATGCCGTCCCGCAAGGTGAGTGGTGTAACAGGGGAAGTCTTCCCTGTTCCCAGGACTCGAACCGTGGCCGATGAAAATCCTGCATTTCAGTTCAGGGCTGTAGTAATCTTAAACTCTTCCTTTGTTCTATTTTAGCTAGACATAATAATTTAATTATGGATCCATAATGTTCCATTTTCTGTCCATATCCTACTTTGTATGTATATTTTTTTCTTTCTTTCTTTGAGTTCTTGGTTAAAAAGAGTGCTGGAGTTTTAAAAAAATATGTTTTCGTTGCTGACGTGAGGCTTGGTGATGTGTACCGGTGATCCAAAGATTGACTAATGGGATACCGCTTAATGATTAACAATAGCTTTGTACAATGCTTGCAGCAAATTGGAAACAAAAAAACATATAACATAAACTAGGAAACGAATATTAAGTTCTTGGTCTTATTATTGGTGGCTCTTCATTTCCACTGTACTACTACTAGGTGTTTGTTGTATGCTATGATCATCGTGTTGCTTTAAGGGAATTGGGCCTACATACTGCTGCACAACCAGTACTGAGATAGTTTGTGAGAAGTCTGAAGAAGCCAAGAGATCGCCTATTGGGCCGAGCTCTGAGCTGCACTCACTTTTATCGGTGAGACAAGTTGTGATAAGCTTTGGTGATTTTGTCCCTTCCCCTCCTCTTCCCACTATAAACAAGTCAAATTCGTTGTTGTGTATTGCAGATTTAATGGAAGCAGCAGTTTGCTCCATGTTCACTCCCACCACTTCCTTGTACTTGACGCTATAATCATCAACTTTATTTCTTCTAAACTTGTTGATGTAGTCCTCGTCAAGCTGGTTTGCCTTTTCATTTTCTGTAGTACTTGTCTCTGTAGCAGTAGCTGCGTGTTGGTCACCATCACCACCTAGTAGTTGATGCTCGGCTGTTATTGACTCATCAGCTGGATGATAGCCTCCTCCTCCTCCTCCTCTCTGCTGTTGGGAAAACCGAATTACCGTGATGGTTACACATGAGTGGTCGGACATTCTGCAGGCATAGGCAATTGCTTCTCTATCGTCCGGGCCACCAAAAAAAAGTACAACAACATTACAATTATATACAATCATTTGGTTGCAACTAGTTGATGAGCTAGTACAACTTGCTGTAGTACTACTGACACATGTAAAACCCCGATCTACTAAGATGCCGACTGAGCAAGGTGCATTGGCTAAGACATTCTGGTTGACTATTTGAAAAACTGGGTTAATTGGTTCCATCCCACCATCGACAGTCTGGTGCTTATGGAATGGGATGATGATGAAGGAGACCTGCTCATCCTCAGCGAGCCTGCATATGTCCTCGTGCATTGTTTCGTAAGGAGAGATTGCAGTTAAGGGATAGACAGTAACATATTCAGCATGTTGGCTGTAGTTTTCCAAGGCATTATAAATATGATCAAACTCTGCCTGGGTTCTGTTGAGTGCATGAGACTGATCTGAGGTTGATGATGATGAGAGTGATCTGTGGTGGTGGGAAGTATTGAGGATGACGAGCATGGCTCTTCTAGTCAGCTCAACAAGGTGTAGTACATGAACAGTTATTGGTGATCTTCTTGTGGGATTAGTGGCTTCCAACAGGTTGATCATTGTTGATACATTTTTGGGTGTGTGGATGCAGGTGAGGAGGCGTAACTCATCTTCTTCTTCTTCATAATCCTGAACTGGGGCAGTTGCATCATTATTATCTGGACTACTACTCATGATCATTTCAAATGTCCTTTGCTTGTACGGGACTGAAGATGATTTTCTCCTGGGGCGGTAAAGAAAGTCACAATGGGAGTGATGATTGCAGTCATGATGGTGGAGGTTAACACCAACATTGGAATATGTCCTTGCCAAACACCTGTTTAAGATTAAAAGTGCATAGCCACAATTAACTGATTTTAAAACGAGTAACTTATTTATTAAAATAAACTATACGTTTTAATCGATGTGTACCATTTGATCTCTCCCGACGTTGAGGATTAACAACTCCATCATTCCTTTTGTGTTCATAAGCAGACCAAGAGAAATGCCTTCACTGACAGGCATTTGGTAGAGACCACTTGATACGGCTGCAGTTCCCAGCACCTTACCTAGGAAACCAATTATATAGAAAAAAAACAGACGTGTTGTTCTGTGGATCATATCTACGTTGGTCCTCAACCCACTTATTGCGAAGAAGAGAGGAAGAAGCAACCCTGATATAAAGTCTTCAAGCCTTTCAATCAACAACACTCCAAGAGGCCCATTATTAGGGATGATAAGCCCAAACATAAATGTCCCAAGCACTGAGTGTGTCCCTATCGCATCCGCTATGAACCCGGAGATCATGACCCCAGTCAATATCAAGCATATGTGGAAATTACTCACGCTCTCTCCTTCCGGCGTCCTCCTGATCATCCACTCCACCAAAGGACGAACCAAAAAGATGCAGATAATCACAAACAATACACTTAACAGAATGACATAGAGCGATGTCAATGGGGTATCAGTACACCCTCAGCTAGGGCTATTGCTAGGGCGAACAGGACCCATGAACACATATCACTAACAAGGGCTGATGACATTGCAGTTCTTCCCACCTCTGTATTCAGAAGCTTAAGCTCAGCCAACATACGTGCCAACGTGGAGAATGATGTATGGCTAAGAACACTCCATAGAATAAAGAAGATGTGAGTCCACCAAACCCACCAAGGACATAACCTACTATTATGGGTAGGATCATCCCACCAATCCCTATGTTGATTGCTTTCCTCCCTACATGTAGGATCGCTGTCAGATCCATCTCCACCCCAACCAGGAAGAGGAAGAAGAGGAGACCAATATAGGCCACTGTCTCCAGCACCAATATACTTTCAATTGGGAAATAAGCTCTTGCAATCAAAGACCGCCCGAGGCAAGATGGACCAAGGATCACACCTGCCTAGTGAAATTACAAGTTTATTATTATCAAAAGTTACAATATATTACTATTTATTCGGTAAAATTACAAAAACTTGTCTCTGTTCGTATAGTTTATTTTGATTTATACCTCATTCCAAGTTTACATGTATTTTAATTTGTCAAATTTCTGGAATTATATAGTTTTACCGAAACACTGAAACAAGTACAATTCTAGGAATCTAATTGTAGGAGATATACCGGAAATGTTCTTGTAAATAATTCCTTCTACATGCTAGAATAAGAAACTACTCACCAGAATCTCGGCAATCAGACAAGGTACACGAAGAGGTCTTAGAAGGCGGGCCAAAGTGCGACTAAGCACAACAATCCCCGTCAATTGAAAGATAAAGAGCCACAAGGAGTATCTATTGCTAGCATCGTACACATCCATATCCGCAATTGATGTTACATTGCACGTGCCTCCCTCTCCATTCATTGCCGATGCGTTTGGCCTTAAGTTTGACATCTTTCACCTCTTCTTGTTGATAACACCGCCTATTCAAGTCGTTTATTGATTAAGAATCTGATGACCAAAGTCGAAAGATAGAGGCTGACAATACCTTCTCAGCTATCCCCAAAACTTCAGGGAGGTGTACGATATATAATACCAAATTATGAATCTTGTTGTTGGATAAGAATATGCCTTTGCGGTGAATTCTATGGGTTTGGTGTTTTCACAAACTTTGCGGTGTGATCAAGAGAAAGTGATCACCATTCCACATCAACAAATTTTTGTGTGAATGGCTATCCTTCAAAAGATCTAAAGTTGATTCTTCTCGTCTTGAGGGAATATATTGTGGTATATGTGATCCAGTTTTTGTTTAAGATATTCAGAAATTGGTTTTGAGGACGATAGTAATAATAAGGATCTTAGAATGCGACAACTTGATAAGAATCTGTCTCAAAACGTTGGCTTGAATGCTGGGAAAAAGCTTATTTTTATTTGTTTCTTTCCTAAGAACATGTGCAATCGGATTTTTACTGAATGGTTCTAAACATCAAAAGAATCTAAAAGATAATACAGAAAGAACTAGATTAAATACCAAAAGAGAATTAATATGCAAGAATTGTAATTAAAAAGGTGATGTGTACAATATAAGAGAAGCAATAATTTAAAAAAATTATGAATTCATTTTGTATATGCTCTAATATCGCAATAGAACGAGCAGAGGAAAGCAGCGCTGGAGATTTTTTGAAGGACAATCGCTAAATACTCCCACTGCGCAAATTTAGAGAGGTGCTTTTCTCATCTCTATTCACCTCTATTATAAGCCAACTTGCAATGTTAGATTTCACGTAACCTTTGCCTAAAAAATGGTTTCACTTAAACCTATACCTAGGTTTTTTAGTTAATTTAAAAATTAATATTATTTATGCATATTAACAATGTAGTACGAACTTTGAGAATGTAAGAAATATATCTTTAATATGTATGTTTTTAGATAAATTGAAACCATTATCTTACACAAAGTCATCAAGATTTCACAACCAAGCGTAATACAAAAAACTAGAGCAACAACGTACAGCTAGATGGGCTAGGATAGTTTCCTAAGAAAATGTAGTAAGAGAGCAACAGCGAAAGTATTACAAAGACATATTACATGGCCAAGAATCGATGATGTAAATTTCAAGAAGACCCCACACTCTATCACTAATAAACCCATTAGAGTTAGCTACATTGATTAATAAATAAAATAGTAGGATGTTTATAGTAATAAGTATATGTAGTCTCCACCAACACTCACCACTTGCTATTTTTATCATTAATGTTACATGTTTATATATGTTATCTACATCTTTCCTTACATATAACAAATCATATAGTAGTTATACTTTTTCATTTAGAAAAGCACTCGTTCTAATTGGATATGAATGGTGTACATCTTTTATCCAATTTGAGCTTTAACATTTACATTTACATATGTTTAACAATGGCAGCTGCATGCTTTAGTAATTATTAGTATAGTGTCCCATAATCTTCCATTTGGCTGCAGCTCCCTTTTTCCCTGCCACCCATAATCGATCTCACAAATTTTCCATATATCCTCCTCTATCTCTGCATGTTTCTTATTCTAGCCCTTATTCTCCGACGTCTGTTAGTATAATGACCCTTAGTTTCTCCACTCTTCTGTGTATTTGATCAACGTGCAATGGATTCTCCGGCCTCAAATTTTCTCATCATTTTTATCTTTCTCTCATCGTTCTCCTATCTTCTTGCTCTGGGTTTGTTACCCTGCTCCTACCTCAACTTCATCAGTACAATATGTCACTCCCTAATATCACCGGAGCTCCGCTTGTGCCTAAGAATTGTCTGGTGGGAGAGCTCTTCTCGCATCTACCAGTGACCCACAGAG
>CM041776.1:398769949-398818307 GCA_023374045.1 Limonium bicolor | reverse complement strand
TGGTTCAGTTTTCCCAGCAAGATTGCCCGCTCTTCATACAAAGCATCTGTTGGGAGTTGCTTTAGCAGACCCTCAGGGTTATAACCTTGTATGCTTTCTAAAGTTGACAACAGCTTTGTTCTAGTTGAGGAATGGGCCTTCTCATCCCATTTCTTCTGTGAACTTAACTCTCTATACCACTCGAGTACTTCTGTAAGATAGATTTGAACCTGTGATGAAATACGGCTTGTTAAATAAACCATATCAGAGTAACAACTTCAATCAGCACACACACTTTTATTGACTGGTTCGCAGCTATGGGGGGTCTCAACACTACAGACAGCCAAAAACAAGGAAATGCAGATAGATTTAGCTGTGCAGTGCAGATGAATAATCGATGAAATTATTTTCTTTGTCAGTCAGTACTAGACCTGGGAGCATCCTGGGAATAAGAGGACGCATATAAGAATCACTCTAGGGGAACTCCAGTCACATGCCAGTTGTAGAAGAGGTATAATGTGAAAATGGAGTACATTGATTTTCAAGCACACCAATAAAAATAGAAGAATGTATCAAGGGAGATGAAATGAGAAATGAGTCATTTTGCCTCGTACACAACAACAAGAAAGTCTTATTTCCAAAACGATTGGGGTTAGCTAACATTAATCAACTTATGAAGTCAAGCAAAGCTATAGACATAAAAGAAAGATAAACACAAAAGAGGGGAAAAATAGAAATGTGACCAGGATGGGGGAAGGAGTATGGGAGGAACGGGGTTATCAAAACAAAGTGGAAATTGGAATAGTACAAAACACAAAGAAAACGAGAGTAAATCATAAGAATAATTTGAAAGTAGAGGAATACAGGAAGAAAGTCAATACAACATTTTGAAACGGGGTTATCAGTTACCTCCTTGTAAAGTGTTTAAATTTCTTTGACATAAGTAATTGTCATAACAGGCAGGCGTGGTGTTTCTTTTAGTTTATGGCTAAGATAGAACATAACAAACTAGGGGAAAAACAATTACAAAAAGTGTCTATGCGATCTACTTGTGTGCAATTATGACAAATCTGAAGAGCATTATAAGTAAGTAAAAACAATTACCATTTCATTCTGCAGACTTCCTGAGATTGCATTGCTGTCCGCCAAGATCATGTACTCCAAATACTTAGCCTGCATACTGGGAGCATGCTGCTTCAAATAAGAGCTCACAAGGTCTGCCGAGATGTTCCCCGAAAGAAAAAGCTCAATGGTTTCTGTTGGATAGCTCTCTAGAACAAGCTTGGCAAATTCCAGCACGAGCATAGGCTCAGTACCACAGAGAGGCTGCAATAAAGATCATTGAAACACATCATCAAACGAAATGGAGAAGGTATATATCCAATTTCTAATCTAATAACACCAGTGGACGTGGAAGCAAAATTACTTTAAGATAATCAATGATCATTTGAGGTGTAAACTTCTGTTTGAGTGTGATTTGAGGTTGTTCTGATTTTGATTCTTCCACTAAATGTTGCAAAAGTGTCAACGCTTCCCGATGCATATTGTTGTACTTGTACAATTCCAGCAGTCCAACATGATGACTCTTGCTCTCCAAAAACTCTTCGCATATTTTCACATCACAATAGTTCAGTCCTTTCAATAATTCTGTAGCGGCAGAAGGTTGTCCAGTAAGAACAAAAGCCTGCAATAGTGCAGTGTCCAGTATAGATGCCCTTTCCCGGGCAACTGAGCTAATACGTGTGCTGCTGCGGCCCTGAAAGACCAAAATGAAGAAGAAAAAAAATTAGACCATGCAACGTAAATCATTCATAAAAAGAGTTAGAACACACCACCCGGCAAAATAGAGAAAATAATAGCTCATGGAAGAGCCATGTTTTATGCAGCCCGGAGCAAGCAAATTTCTGATCTGATTTCTTAATATTTGCCAAAGAAAAATGAGTATGCATCAACTAGACTAAAGTTTAGCAACTACAAAAAAAGTTAACACTAATGAGAAAAATAATTAAGAGAAAATAAAAGTGTAATGAACAAGCATTCATTAACCTTGACTTGCTTTCATTATTCTGCAACAGGAGACTAAAAAATGATCGAGACAATGAGTCTTATAAACAGATAGATACACGTTTATTGCAGTGTTAGACAGTTGCGAAATCTCATGACATCACCAAGATTCTGAACAAATCCCGAAACTCAGAGAAACCAATGAATATATTCTAAACCTATTTGTCAGCAAAATAAGCAAACTATTCAGATACATGTGAGTGAAAGGTTTTAAAAGAGCTAGAACAGCCATAGATTTTAATTAACTAAAAAAATATACCATCACCAACTGCGAAAAGTGCTACAATTCAACTGAGTAAATATTATCCATACATTTTGGTACACAGCAAGACTTTTATCTGATAAGACTAAGCTCTTTCATGGAGGGCGTCAAAGGCAAGTAAATCATTCATGTCGCCGATATCAGAAATAACTATTGCTATTAGGAGCAATTCCTTCACAGTTAAATATGAGAGTCCAGAATTCAATAGAAAAAGAGATAGAAGAGAAAACTGTAAGGTTCTAATAAAATCAATGTCACTATCCAGATGGGAAAGTATAGAGCAACAAAAAAATTAAACAGACTTGAGAAATATTGCAAATGCTAAATGAAAATTGTAATGTATCCAAATGAATAAGGACATGCCTTGTTAGATTTTCTGGCCCTGCTGAGATCATGGGATTTGAAATTTGTACCAACTGCATCAAGGACGACTTCACTGGTTCCCTCAGATGCAGCCTTTTCAATGATGCTAAACCTTTTCTTCCGCAAGTACTTGGTAAGGGCCATTAGTTTATTATGGCTCATTTTTCTAGACTCCAAGGATGCAGGCTCACTGGATTCCAGATGTAGAGAAGGTGAAAGATCCATATCATCACCATATGGATTTGAGGATTCCAGGTCCTCATCCATCAGCTTCTCTGGGTCAGAAAGAATAGTTGACTTGGGAACGACAATGTATGGGTAAAAGTAAAGAACATGTGTGATATCTACTTCAGAAGCTAGAAAATGTTCCATAGCCTCCTCATAACTCTCATTTTCAAATAACGAATATGCATATCTGCATGCAGCAACAGCAAGAACTATCAGATAAAGAATATGAGCAAGAAGGTCTTAGACTTTAGGACTAATCGATGTTGACACTAAGGATCAACAACTCAAGAGAGAGAAAGGAAGAAGGCCAAATATCTTTTAAACCTATGACAAAGAAGAGGATTCAACCATCAATACCAGTATTAACGACCTTTTACTTAAACTACAGAACTGGAAAATCAGTGACTTCAATTCTTTCTTAGCAATGACAAGAAATATCCAGATATAACTCAGGTTAGAACTTAAGATCAAAGAGCTACGTAATATATCTATCTGAGTACAGTTTCATTACTAAAGGATATTCTTCGGACCTGGAAATTTGGGTTGATCAGTCATGTTGCAGCCAAACCCATCATCAGAGCATGCCTAATAATTGTGTCACATGTCTCTAGTGAACTGGAGAGTGTTTTCAGGTCAAAGAGCCTCAACCTGAACCCATACTGTTTTCTAAACTGGTAGTTGAACACAACCCTATAATCATTTTATAAAAATCAACGAAAACCTACTAGTTTCTGCCAAGTTCCTTTGAACTCACAAGTCATGAAAAAAAAGGTAAGGCTGGACCTCCAATATGAAAGGTTGGAGCTAGAAAGAGTGGTTAATAACAAGATGCCGGTTTCATGATAACATGGCATATATTTAAACAGAAGAGCTGAAAAGGCTATAGAAGGGCTAGTTGTTACGCCCAAGTGATGCATAACATGTGAAGGCCACGTTGGTCTACAGTAGCTACTTTTTGTACATGATAGTTTTGTCCGTCAAGAGTGAAGACTACTTTAGGAGATGATTGTATATGGAGGATACTCCAATAGTATGTGTTACTAATACTATCTATCAACATGATCTACAAAAAGAATATGATAGAGAACTTCAATTTCTATTAAATTTATTTTTCTTTTAATCTTTTAAAAGTATAATGAGTTAATAAACTATATATTTCTTTTAAGTGGCGGGGGGGGGGGGGGAGCAATAGAAGAGATTTTCAAGCAATCAGCAATGAGAAACAGACTGCAGTCATGTACACACCTATCATATACACATAGCAACTCCAACATTACCTAGTATGAATAGAGCTCTCCTTCACTGCTCTAAGGCTGGCATCTTCTGGTGGAAGAAGCTTACACAAAGCCAAAGCCTCATCAAAGTCGCCAGATGCTGTTAATTGAACTATCTGCATTGCATAAAGTCTTTCTTAAGATACCAAAAAGGAAAGGTAATATGATACAAACTTGATGCACCCACAGACTAGACACTTGCAGGAACTGTCACACTGCATCATACATTAAAGCATGTATCAACACACTCAAAACCGTGATATATCCACATTGGAGTAGTATCCTGCATGCAACAAGTAAGCCAAAACCAAGCTTAATTCAGGTAAACAATGAGTACACAGAGCATACCTGTGCACCGAGGGGAACAGGAAAAAGACCATAAACAGAGTTATCCAAAATGACAACAATAGTTTCACTACTTTGGGCTAGGTGTCGAACATCTCGCATAACAACTGTTTGTATTAGAGAATATGGAGCTTGAACAGATCTAATCTGCATATGAATAATAAAAGAACATGAGATCAAAACAGTAAAAATGAAGATGGACACCAATGAAATTATCCTTGTGCAATAAATAATATTACATATTATCTTCACAATAAAAAAAATGGTCTACCTCAACATGTCTAGGTAAGATGCCAACAGCATATGGCACCTGAATTACAATTTTTGAGGGAGCATCTGACCAACAAATCCTTCCCCCATTAACAGGCTTTCCATTTTGATCAACATGAACCCCTATGTTATCCTGGAGGCAGTAAAAATGAACGTCAGAGAAAAAGTTTACACCTTATATCACCACATTACTCCAAAAGTTAACAAGACAGATTCTAGTTTCCATTTCTTTCATCTACCTCCTTGTGCACACAAACTGGGCTAAAGAATTTCTCTAAAGCATCTGTGCAGACAGATAGCATTCAGATTCACTTGAAGCAAATCTTGGTGACCACCAAAAGGTTTCACCATGTCCATTCAGGATATGTTATAAGGAGTGAGCTCATGTTTTCATTAGTAAAATGAAAGACAAGTAAACTTCACTGCTATTGATGTTATCATAACTATGACTGAAAGTTTTCCAACATGGTCATCGCATCAAAACACTCAAACCGTGAGTAACAAGACTTCAGCTTTTTCAGTTTTCCCTCTTTAATGACACAACAGACTGAACTCACAGTGCTGCAAAGAGACAAAGCATCATGGAGTGATTTTCACAAATTAGAACTAAGTTCCAAGCCAACATTAACTCAACCCATCTTACACGAGTAATATTTAATGGAGCACATACACAGAATAAACATTTTACTTCCAATCCATAATAATGCTACAGCACAGAAGAAGGAAACTCGGCTTATAATGAATCCCATTACCTTCCCAAGGAAAAGCTCTCCACTTGGCAGATACACCACCAATGGTGGGGCAATTCTTCCAGAGGAGAATACTGTTGACAATGCACCAGTCGTAGCATTCAGAATCATGTATTCTTTCTTGACTCCAATACATATATTTTCCCCAAACCAGGACATGGATTTCACAATGTCAGGGACGCCAAATTCCTTAACCTCAACAAATCCCCCACCACCTGCACCAGAAAAATGGCTCCATTGCAGGTCAATTATGATTTACATAAGATATATATATGCGCGATCATCACTTTGTTAGCACGGCAATATTGCTCCGACTACAATAATTAATTGGTCGAACTATAAATGGGTTGACAACATTACGATATCTCCCTCCTCTATTCTGGATAATTCTTTCGACCACTGATCATCTAAACCAAGTCTGATCTACAGACTAACAGCATTATATCTATACCTCATGGATAACAAAAATCCAATAAGAAGGCTTCCAGATAAGAAGAAAGTCACCGGCAGATAGTAGGTTTAAAATAAAGTGCAATGCCAACCAAGTAAACGTCGACAAAAAAGGTCTCAAAGGATTCACCGTCAAGCCTGAAAATACACACCCTCTTCTGCCTCCCAAAGCACAGATAGTCCCTCCGATCATCCCAGGAGTAGACATTTGCCCCTTTCGCCTTAGTGATCACAGCAATGGTCTCCAAATTGGGAAGCTTGTGAAACGCAATGGATTCAGAGAGAGAGAGCAAGAGGCCCTTGGACTGCAACACCTGGAGCGCGAGAATTGGTTTCTTGGCAAAGCCCTTAACTGCCTTCTCAAGGATGTAAGGCTCTCTGAAGAGATCCAAGGGGCTATTTTGTTCATCGCCGGGTACCGGCGGCGCGTAAGGGCCATCGGATTCAGGCGAGTAGATTCGGAGGTACCCGTCGGCACAGCCGAGGAGGAGCTTGGAGCCGTAGCAGTCGGCGGCGTCGATTTTTGATGGGACGTCGACGAGTAATTGGTAAGAATCGAAGGCGCTATGAACCATTGTGCCCAGTCTTCTTCTCCCTGATCTCTTCCCTTGCTCTAGTCACTCCTTACATCCACCTTTGATCCAGGCAGTTCATTCCACTTTCCGGTTTTTGATTATCGGAACGAGCTTTTTCTTTTCCACCTTTTTGCCCCGTAGAGGTATTCCCGGGCGTGGTACCGGTACGTAGACGATTGATTAGTTGAAAATCTTGTTCAATTCATCTTTATTATTAGACGAGGGAATTACTAGTTTTTCAACCGGAACTAATAGTTTGGCTCAAATGAAAAACATCTAGTATTAATTTTGGTTAAACCAATCTGAGACTTTTTATGTCAAAATAATGAATATACTTTGGTGGTGAAATGGTAGACACACACTCAAAATCTCAAGCTTAGAGAGTGTGGAGGTTCGAGTTCTCTTCAAGGCATAATTAGTATTTAAAATGTTTCATATATTAAACTTCACAATATTAATGTTTATCGTGTTGTTATGAATGATTTCGTTGAAGCCGGTTCATTATAACAGTGTTTGTATGCACAGCTGGTCAACGGGACTTTATATTCAGCACCAGGATACATCACAACATTAATGTTTGTCGTGTTGTTATGAATGATTTTGATGAAGTTTAGCAGCTCGTCCGTGTTTGATACCCACCAACAACAATTAATCTCCATTTTTTAAACCGCGCTACAGCTGGGTGTAGCCCTCCCAGCGCGCCTGCTTCGTTTTTTTTTTCTTCTCGCTGGTCACGCCATCATCTTTTTTCATTTTGTTTTTTTTCTTTTTCATCATAAAAACTTTATAACTTCTTATATATGTAACTTTTAATATATAAGTCCAAAATGAAAAAAAATTATATCATTGTTCATCTAAATTCATACTCTTCAAAACAAGACCAATCATGGATATATTTTGACAATTTTTTTAAAAAATTATTTTTACATGTATGGAGCACAGAACGTAAAAGAAAACTTGTACAGATTGTCATACAAACCTGTACAAATATTCACTAAAACATGTATATCCTCACGTAAAAACATGTACATCCTCGCATTAAAAACATATAGATAGTCATATAAACCGTACGAATAATTAAATATGTACATCCTTAAATTAAAACCTGTACATATAAGAAAGAACACTTGTACAGATGGTCATATAAACATGTACAGATGTTCATTAAAACATATACATTCTCATAATTGAACATGTACATTCTCACATTTGAACATGTACATCGTCACATTAAAACATGTACATTCTCACATTAAAATATGTACATCTTCACATTAAAGTATAGAACGGTTTCCAAATAGATTACCCTACCCTCAAAACACCCCCAAACCCACCCTAGGATAGCTAAAAATGTCGAAGGCATTTTTAGGGTTTGCAGTGGCGGGTTTAGGGTCTAACGACCCTAAACTTGCTACCACAAACCCTAAAAATCTGTCGAGTTAGTTACTACAATATAAAGTACAGAACAAATTCCAAATAGATTACCCTACCCCCAAAACACCCCAAAACCCACCCTAGGAAAGGTACATCCTTAAATTAAAACCTGTACATATAAGGAAGAACACTTGTACAAACGATCATATAAACATGTACAGATGTTCATTAAAACATATACATTCTCATAATTGAACATGTACATTCTCACATTTGAACATGTACATCATCACATTAAAACATGTACATTCTCACATTAAAATATGTACATTCTCACATTAAAGTATAAACGATTTCCAAATAGATTACCCTACCCCAAAACACCCCCAAACCCACCCTAGGATAGCTAAAAACGTTGAAGACATTTTTAGGGTTTGCAGTGGCGGGTTTAGACCACAAACCCTAAAATCCTGTCGAGTTAGTTGCTACAATATAAAGTACAGAACAAATTCCAAATAGATTACCCTACCCCAAAACACCCCAAAACCCACCCTAGGATAGCTGAAAACGTCGAATTCACCACTTATTACTTAATGAATCATAATATCTATTTTAATGAATCATAATATAAAATTAATGAATCATATTATCATTTTAGAGTATCGTCGTATACACTTTAAAATAATTTTTTAAAAATTTGTCAAAACATATCAATGACTAGTCTTGTTTTGAAGAGTTCGAATTTAGGTGAACAATGATATAATTATTTTTTATTTTGAACTTATATATTAAAAGTTATAACAATTTAAAGTTTTTATGATAAAGAAAGAAAAATAATAAAATATTAAAAAAGGAAAAAAAGAAAAAGAAAAAAAATGAATCAACTCTTGAAAAGAAAAAATGTGTGCGCTCCTCTCTTCCCCACAGCGCATGCTATCTCACCCTACTCATCTCATCTTCCACTTTTTTTAAATTACAAAAATTTTGCAGGATGTAGCTATATAGCTACAATAGGGTGTAGCTAAGTATTTGCGTTTTTTAAAAGAAAAAAGTATACTACAAGTGTCACTCATTAACTAGACAAAATTGTTATTGCAATATAGTACATGTCAAACTCTCATTCCTTAACTATACTGACCTTTATACAAACGCGGCTATACTTAAAAAAAAACATTTGTTAATCTTGGTTAATTCATATCTAAGTAGTAACTACTTTTTGTGTCAAAATAATGAAATATTAGTATATAAAATATTTCATATTAAACTTCACAACATTAATGTTTGTCTTTACCAGGTTTATTATGGTCGCGTTCGTTCACGACTTTTGGTAGATTAATTTTATTTTGTAAAAATGATAATACATGTATCATTTTCTTATTAGTGTAGATTAGTATTTGAACCAAGCTTACTATGATATAAGTAGCAACCCATCATTAGCTAACTATATACAACTTTATTGAAACACAGGTTTTCCTACTTTTTGTTTATTCTGCTCGCGAGCATCGAACAACACTTAATCGCGTTTGTATGCAGCTGGCCAACGGTACTTTATATTCATAACCATGTTCGGTATCGATAGTTGATGTGTTAACATAAATGCACATATGGTTAACCAATCCTAGACTATTATACCTGCTTTGGTCAGTCTAAACTCCAATAGAAAACTGACACATGTTTCAATTTTTTTTCAAAAGTGGATTAATCTTGTTATCGTGGAATCGAACGGGGTGGATTCACAGCTATCTCAATGCAGCGAAATCTGTGTATAGATAGAGCTAATTAAAAGTTAGCAACAAAATGTGTGAAACACGAAACTTACATTAATGCTCATATAGTACAAAAAGGGAAAAGAAATGAGCACGTAAGTACCATTTTTTCCTCATGTCGTCCTGCGTGCGTTCGATGGGTAGCTTTAACTCATTGATCTATTTTTTTTTTAAAGTGGAACAAGTATCATATTTTGATTTGGATCTATCTATACATATACCTTACAAAAAGATGACTACAGTACACATGACAAACCACCATTAATTACTATGGTCAACTTTAACAAAAAAACATGTATTTGAATATTTATGCTAAATATTAGTCTCCCATTGAACGCCATAAATTTACTTTCACAAGAGGATCTTTAAGCAGGACTAGAGCTGATCAAACACAACCCAGGTCGTTGACCCGACCTGACCCGGCCCAAAAAATCGGACTTGAAAAAAATTTAAACAGGCTTGGACAAAAAACTAGACCCAAATTAAAAATCCGGTCAGACTCCGGCAAAATTTTAGACACAAAGCCCGACCCGGCCCGATGCTAGTATTTAATAATGTATATAATGTAATATTTATTTTATTTATTTATTATATATTTTGTATAATTTTTTATTTAGAATTTTGTTATTTATTTAAATTTTTATGTAGACTTTTATATTTATTTATATTTTTATTAATTATTTATAAAAATGAAAAAATCAGGACGATAGGTAATGTAGTGGAAAATAAATCAGAACTAGCTCAAAAAATAAAAATCAGATTTAGACATTAGAACCAGGCTTAACAAATCTAAAACTTTTTCTAGGCCCAACACCAACCCGATCGACCACCTATTTGATCACCTTGAAAGGACACGTCAAGCCTTGCTAGCTGATAGCCACCAACCAATAAGCACACATTGTCAGCAATGCATTATCCAATGATGTCCTGCAACCGGTAAATTGTTGTGATCTCACACACGTGTCACACTCCATCCAAATTCTGAAGAATATGGGGAAAGATTTTGAAAAACTCATGGACAACTTTTGGAATATATTGGTGCCGTTTTATAAAGAGTGTTCGTGTTTGCAGTTGGTTTTTTAGAATTTACAATCATTTTCGCAGTCAATTTTTTAGATTTCGCAGTCATTTAAAAAAATATGCAGTCAGTTTTTTGTAATTTGCAGTCATAAAAAAAATACACTTATATATAAGCATCAAAGGTGTTAATGAAACTATAGCACTCAAACAAATAATGGAGAAGAAAGAAAATGTAGAGAGAGGAAAACAAACGGTTGGAGATAAAATACGATTTAGGCTCAATCAGAAGAGGAAACGGCAGTGGAAATCGAACAATGAAAAAGAATTCGATCTGAACGAACCATATAATGAAGAAACTGCGTTCTCGGACGATCCAACGGTAAATTTTAATCAAAATGTCGCAATTTTTTACGTTTTCGTCCGTTTAACGTCTTTTGTTACGTCCGTTTTTTAACGTCCGTTTTTTAATGTCCGTTTTTTATCGTCCGTAACGGACTACTGTGCATAAAGTCCGTAACGGACTATTATGCATAACGTCCGTAACGGACGTCGCCTATTACACTCTGTAACGGACTAAATTATCGTGTCCGTAATTCGGACGTTTCAGATGCGTCCGTAACGGACCTCTTGAATGAAGTCCGTAACGGACGTTAATAAAACAGTCCGTAACGGACAGATGTGCAGATTTTGTCACTTCTTTTGTTGACACATGTTTACTCCTACTTTTTGTCAGACTTCGGTCCCACCTCATGACTCCCCTGATCATCATGATTCACCCTTTGAACTTCCTGAAGACGAATGGATCGATACTACTCATGTATTTCAAACCAATCAATTTTTTCCTACTAAGCAAGCCGCTGTTGAATGGGTGGACACTGTAGGGCGGCAAAAGGGTCGTGAGTGGATGGTGGTGACCATAGTCCAGACAAGTACAGATGACCTAGTAGTACTTACGTGTGAGCGGTACTGGCATCCACGAAGAGTTAAAGCTGATGATGATTATGTGCAGCGAGGACGTACCTCCTCGAAGAAGTGCTCATGTCCATTCCGTATACGCGGCAAGTGCACTCATAAAGGATGGAAATTGGTTGTGAAGGATGGACGACACAACCACTACTTGCCTAAGCTGCCAGAGGGACATTTTAGTAGACATCCATTGACAGATGATGAGTTGAAAGCGGTTCGTCATTTTCATATGGTAGGTACTCCCCCACGTGAGCAGTGGTTGCGACTGAAGGAACAAAATCCGAATCTATTCATTGGTATCAACTTCATATACAATTTGAACAAGAAGTTGACAAAGGAGCATAAGGGGGGACGACCAGTTATGCAAGTGCTTGTTGATGACCTTGAGCAACACAAGTATCACGTATTTTGTGACGGCCGTCGAGGTTTGTTTCTGCCATCATATCATTTAAGTTCTGTTACGTTTTAAACTATTCCTATTATTAAATTCTTTTTTTTTCATTTTGTACAGACGATAAGGATGTTACCGGGTATGTTATGTTTGCCAGCCCAACATCTGTGAAGCTTTTCAATGCGTTCCCTTATGTCATCATCATTGATGCTACATACAAGACAAATGTATATAAGATGCCGCTTGTAGAGATAGTAGGAATGACTTCTGCTGGGAAGAATTTCAACATTGCATATGCATTTGTATGTAATGAGGACGAAGCAGGGTACACTTGGGTTTTGAAAAACTTGAGGGAGTTATTGATTCAAGGACGTGAGCCGTCTGTGTTTGTGACTGACAGGGAGCTTGGTCTTATGAAAGCTCTACCTTCTGTTTTCCCCCATGTGCCTCATCTACTATGTCGTTGGCACATTAACACCAATGTTGATTTGAATGCAAAGAGGTTCTTCCACAAGACAGGTGAAGTGGCTGAGGCTACTAAACATTGGTTTAAGGTAGTCAAGAGTACGACGGAGGTGCATTTCAGGGAGGAGTATGCACACATGAGGAACGTCTATGAAAGAAAGGGAAGCTTGACTGGATAAAATATCTGGATGACACTTGGCTCGTTTACAAAGAAAAGTTCGTTGAATGTTGGACAAATGAAGTATCACATTTTGGAAACTGCACAACAAATAGGTATGTGTGACATACTTATTCTTGATTTTCAATTTAATGTGTTGTTCATTTCCAATGACAATGAAAGATGCTCATTAATAGTTAATGTGACAGAGCTGAGAGCTCACACGCAGCACTCAAGATTTGGCTTCAGTCTTCCCAAATGAAGTTGCACACCATATTCTTCAGGATTGATGGGCTTCTCAAACGTCAATTCAACGGGTTCCTGACAGATATGGAAATGTCTAAAGACAAGATGGCTCACGAAGACTACTACCGTCTATTTCGAACAATACGTGGGCGAGTCAGCCACAAATGTTTGGTGATCCTTCAAGAGGAGCTTCAGCGTGGCAAAGAATTCAAGACGGATGAGCAACAGTGTGGATGTGCATTACTTTATACTCATGGGCTTCCTTGTGCACACTACCTTTATGAACTGATTGAAAGAAAAGACAAACTTACACTAGACGTTATTCACGACTTGTGGAAGACGTTGGAGTTGGATGTGGGGAAAACAATGAAGGAAGAAACACTAACACAACATGAAGAGAACAAAATCATGTGGAAAGCATTGAACGATGAAGTTCTCCGTCTGGACGACCCTTTGATTCTTCAGCGTTGTGTTAGGCTTGTGCAGTCAGTGATTAGACCTGGTTCATCTTTCGATCTTGATGAGCCACCTGTTCAAGTTCCACGTGGAAGACCAAGGGGACACAGTACATCCACACGAAGGTTAACGTTCGTATAAAATTGTTTGCACAGTTTATAATTATTTATACTGGTTTTCTTTAAAAATATTTTCCATCATCGTTCTTAGGTTCAAAGCTACCCACGAGCGCATGAAGAAAAATGTCAAGAAGGGAAAATCCGGTGCCGATCACAATTCAGCTCCACCTAAGAAGTCAGCCTTGGCACAATGGCGTGATATGACAGACGGATTTCCATTTTACCATCTTTTTGTAACCAACGTTCATGAGCAATTTACACGGTACAAAAACGTGCAAGGTGACGGCAATTGTGGTTTTAGAGTGATTGCAGATTGGAGGCATCAATCAGAAGATGAATGGAAAGAAGTACGCGCCTCTATATACGAGGAGCTAACTCTTCCAGAGAGACAAATTTGGTGGGCTGATAGAATGGGTGGTCTGTCAGAAGTGCAGAAAGAGGCAGACACGGTTTTATGGACAGGGGATGGGTTCGCACCAGCGAACAAATGGTTTGTCACCACGATTATTCCAGTCATATGTACCAGATACAACCTTGTTCTAGTATACATTGATGCTGGGACCGGTACTGGTTTCACATGCCTACCATTCAGAGATAACAATGGCTGGGGTCATGCGTCCTCGGAGGTGCTTTATATGTGTCATGTCGGTAATCATTTCATACGTGTTGATATGGCAGATAATGCACCCATACCTCCCCTTTATTTGACATGGGGGAGTTAGAGATCCCTCAGTTCAAGGTTGGGATGAGGCATATCATCAGCGGATCACACTCTGGAGGGAGAAGTATCCGTCACGTCGAAGTTAGGAGGAAAAAGCTCACTTTCAGCACACTTTTGGGTCCAAGAGTTCCTATATCTACCTTGGATTAACGTACATAGTTTGATCTTTTAATAGGTAAAAGCTCACTCTGAGCACACTTTTGTGTAAATGGTTTAACAGTCTTGTTGAGAGATGCAAGCGACTCATGCCACTTTTGCTTGGCACGTGGGAAGCTTTTGTAGGTCCCCCTTCCCCTTAGCATTTTGTAAATCTTTCAACAGAGCTACGAATCTTGAAGCTCATATTCAAGCTAATGTGGGGAGAGTAGAAAGTTATATAGGTGTATGGTGTAATGACTTTTACAGACTACTCTAGACTTCAGTGCTCAGGACCTACTAATGAGATGAGACTAGACGGGACGAGCAGTTGTTACTTGTTTGAGGAAAAGTGAACATCAAATTCCAACCTCATGTAGCATAAATGAGTTTGTTCCACTCCCGGTCCAAAGCATATTGAGATAGTCTTTTTAACAAACATCCAACAAACAGTCATAAAACTCACAATATAGTCTCCGAAGTAATAGTCATGAAATCAACAACAATAAAGCATAACTAAAAATATCCAACAACCCTTCCATAGCAACCAGCCTACCTACCCCTATGACCCCTCTGCAGCTGTGGCATAGTTACCCCCCCCGATCTGCCACCCCCTCTAGAACCTCTCCCTCTACCAGCCCCCCTACTATGCGACCCGCTGGATGTACCAGGCCTCTCAGTCTGCGGTGTGATCCGGAAGTGCTGAACCTGTCCCAACATCTGATCGAAAGAATGCTGAAACTGGGACAACTCATCAGGCGACATCTGAGCGAGCCATCCGTCTGGGTGTGGGGCCGGGAAGTATGGATCCATCAGCTGCGTAATAGTAGTGAGCGTCACCTGTGGATGTAATAGTATGAAAAGTTATAGATTGTTTCTAATAATTGATTGTTATAAATACGAATAAATTAATATAACAACTTATAGTAGGATCAGCAGGCGGGGCTGCAGCACCACCAGAAAGGATGATCCTCGGGTGGGTCCGAGCAAGGTACCACTCCAGGTAATCTGCCTCCACATCATCACCAGCAGAAGCGCGTCGTGAGTTAAGAAACTCAGTGGCATACATGTTAGATTGACTGCTCCATAGCGCTGGTGATGCAACATGGTCAACACTGTAGTCTCTGCCGGCCCTCTTCCGTATAGCCTGATATGGCCATAGAGGGGGAGTGGAGGGAATAACCTGGACCAAGCCGAACTGCCTCAGACACCGGTTCGGATGGTAAGGCTCTACAATATCCATCATGTGTAGATGCCCAAACCATCGGGACCGACCCTGCTCAACACGCCATGCATCCACTCTGAATGGTGTCCACACAACCTTATCATTTAGATTTTATCTCTATTTGTCAACTAATTCTAACAAGTTAATAATAAAGTAATTTTAATTCTTAAGTAATGGTACTAAGTACCCTACCTGGTCAGATGTAAGAGCATCCAAACGTCGCCGGTACTCCACCAGTCTGCTGTTGTCTGAACTATGTCGACCCTCAATCTTCACGAACCTCGCAACAGATGGGACAGGTGAGGCGGTATTCACCATCAGACGACGGCAAATACCTGGGAAGTACTCATAGATCCAGCACTGTAACATTTAAAAATATCATAATACTATTTTTGACAATTGTAATGCGGGAAGAAAATTATCAGGATAATTTATAGTACTATTTATACCTGCAATAGGGTAAGACACCCAGCGATGGTCCTCGCCTCAGCACGAGAAGATACACCAAGGTGTCTGTAGAGGTAGGCCAGTGTAGCAGCACCCCACGCATAGTCTGAGATGGAGTCAATGTCCTGTAGGGGCCAGCAGGTGTATGGGCGTATCCTATCATTCCCCTTGTCGGGGAACAATGTGCAACCGATCAAGTAGTACAGATAGCCACGAGCCTCGCTAGCGTAAGTGGCATCTACGTGGCCACACCAATCCCTAATCTTACTGTAGGGGACGCCACCCTTGTAATACCACCTCTGCTCCTTCACCATACCGACGGAAGGAAGGCCTACAACCTCAGCAAGTGCAGCTAGCGCACAATCCAATGTCAGCTTTGGTGGCGCTGCACCTCCACGTAACTCCTCGGGGGCCTCAAAAGCAACTGCTCTCCCCTGAATCGAAAGGCCCATGATGTGATAGACGTCATGTAAAGTGATCGTCATCTCACCAAAAGGTAGGTGGAAGGTGTTGGTGTCCGGCTGCCACCTCTCCACGAAAGCAGATATCAGCGCCATATCAAAATATCCATGGGAGCAGTCGTGAAGATGTGCTAGCCCACTATCTCTCACTACCTCCTTAGCCCTCTCATGGTTAAAGAGGTCAATATGCCACTTCTCCAGTAAAGGGCCTCTAGTGATAAATGACAAACAACCACACTCCTAGAGATATATCGATTTTATAAGTGCACAAACTACAGTTAACATAAAAAAAATATTTAAAACAAATGTTAGAGATACATACCACTCCTCGCCACACATCCAACGCCACATGTCCACCAAAGCTGCGTAGCAGACTAGCATCAGAAGGACCACCAGGAATCGGAACGGACTCCGGAGTGATGAACCAATCGGTGGGTATCCGACCCCCAGCTGATGTCGCACCCCCACCGGCAGCAAGGGCTAACTGATGTCCGGCTGTCTGCTGGTCCACATCATCATCATCATCGTCATCGTCAGAATCATCGCTATCGTCATGATCAGATGCTAATCGCCTCCTCGGTGACGATGGCTACTGATCAGCAGGGAATAGACCAGAAGTGCCAACAGCAGGAGGATGGGGAGATGAGGCAGCAAGTGACTGTGATACCGATGGTCGGTCTGCAACGCGCTTGGACCGCCTCTCCATTTCCATTTGCTCCCGAGCAGATCGTGTGACCTTCTTCCTCTTAGGAACGCTAGAGGAACAATCTACTGTCGCTTTTTGTTTGTCCTTGCGGTTCATCTGTAAAACAAATAGAGTCAGTAACCAAAAAAAAAAAATACGGTCCGTAACGGACCTATGTTCATTACGTCCGTAACGGACCCCAAGAATATAGTCCGTAATGGACTATTAGGTCAACTGTCCGAAACGGACGGAAAAGATTAGTCCGTAAAACGGACGATTCGTAGGAGTCCGTAAAACGGACGATTCGTAGGAGTCCGTTTTTCGGACCACTTTCAAGAAGTCCGTAAAACGGACTAAATGCTTCAGTCCGTAAAACGGACCGTAACAAACCGGTCCGTTTTACGGACTGAAAATAACGTTTTTTTTTTCTTTTTTTGATTTTAAGCTTGATTTGAGTTAAATTTGATCTAAATCATCTTCAAAACTATACCTAATCATACAATAGCATAATACAATGAAATAGGAGGGTAAACAGTTACCTTAAGTGCTTCAAACGGAAGTTGGGCGAACGAGAGGTTAGAGAGGTTTTGGAATCTGATTTTTTTTGCGCGAAATAGAAATGAGAGGAGAGAGATTGAGAGTTGGGATATATATAGTCATTTTTTTGGCGACTGTGTATTCTAGAATATTAACTGTATTTGATGACTGCAAATTTTAAAAAAATGACTGCAATTTTATTAAAATGACTGCAAAAACTAGAATACTGACTGCAAAACGCAGCCGAGTTTTATAAAAGCATAGTCAAGCTTTTACTGGTTTTAAGATTAATGTCCTATGTATCTAGCTTCTTATCAATTTTTATTTGTCCAATTTAATTATTAGGTCTCACTAATATCTAATTATTGGTTAATTCACTAACCTTACCAAAATGTTAAATGTTGCAAAACCATCATTTATGATTTTTGAATCGAAGTGGGCCTAAGATTCACATCTTCTCCAAGGTATTTATAATTTTACCTTAGGACGAGAAATCATGCACACTTTAGAGGATCAAAATTTTGTTGCTTGTTAATAAACAAGAATAAAAACAATGTTATTTCAAATTCGCTCCTTCTGACACGAAGATATCAGAGAGATGAACTTTAAAGAGATGGGATTTGCACTTTATGTGTAGTTTAAAGGGTACACTCTCTAGTAACTTTAAAAAATGAAACTGAGAACACTTGTTGATTTTAATCTTATTCAAAAGTAGAGATACTTAGGTATGCTATAATGCAGGAATTTATTTTTCTGTTGATCTTATAAGTTCACCTTTGGACGAGAAATCATGCATGCTTTTCATGATCAATTTTTATTTTTATTTCTAGCTTGTTAATAAACGAGCATCAAAACAATGTTACTCCGAATTTGTTCCCTTAAGATGGGATGATATTAGAGGGATGAATTTTAAAATGATGGGTTTTGTTCTTTACGTGAGACATATTTTAAAAGGCACACCCTGCGCTAACTTTCGAAAAATGGACATTGTCACTTGTTGATCTTGATCTTATTCAAAAGGCGAGATACTTAGTCCTGTTCGGCTGCAATGTTTCATGAGCTTTTCACGATTTGTTGGCATAAAGCCATGATATGTCTACCGAGGGCCACGGGAAAATGGACAGATTAATGTCATTATGAAACTTTATGCTAATGCAGCTAAAACTTGTGTTCAAGTTCATTAAGCTCAACCAGGAGAAATTGATACGGAACAGATTATCCATATACCCCAAAGAGTATGGAAAGATGCAGATGATGAAGATGACTCTTCGATATGCGACTTCAGTAATTCTCTGGTTTCACTTTATAAGGGTAAAATAAGGGATTTAATGGTCTTTTGTGTACAAATAGCTAACAACTTAAAATTGTGATCACCGAACACATAATTTTTAGCCGCACACTAATCCTCATGGCATTTGTGAATTGCTGTGACAATAATATGCTCATTAATGGGCATACAGTTCGGAAGTCACCACCGAACGAGACCTTATATGTGCTCTAATAGAATTGTCATTTTGAATTACTTTATTGTTTATTTTGCAGAATAAGAATGTAGTTTGATTAAACTTTAATTTCTGCCTCATTGTAGGTGAATAACTTTAAATATTATGCAAAATTCCTATCACGATTATCATTTGGATTTGAAAACTAGTTCCTTTGAACTTTTTGTTCTTATTTTTGCCTATGGACGAATGAATTAGTTGTTATATTTTACCCATATATTTTTATAAGTTATTCACATTACTATTTATATCACTCTTACTCTCAAGTATATGATGCCACAGTAACACCCCATGAATAATTATTCAACAACGTAACTCTCAAATCATATAGACTTGAAAGCTAGCCCTTTAAAATCTATATCCTCATTGTGGCCTAAATTAAAAGAATTTGTTGTTATATCGAACTTCTATATATATTCTTATACACCACTACATTACTACCCTTATCCCAGCGCGAGATTGAAGAATATCACAGATTAACAGGTTGTAAATATTATATAGATTTACACTTGTATAACGTCTTATGCACCACCCTGACCAAGGCTACAACATACGTATGGTCTAAGGAGGGTGTGGAGGTATTTAGGCCTGTTATGAGAGGAGATGAAGAGAGGTGGAGCCCAGGATATGAAGATGAAAAGAGGTCAACCTTGCACTAGCGTTTGATACATGAGCTTAATTAATCTCCAACATTTGATCAATGGGCCCATAAATCGTCAGCTCTCACAAGAGAACGAGGGAGTTTGGGGAGAAGAGTTCGCCAAAAAGAGAACTGGCTGGACTGAAGAGGCAGATTGTGCAACAAAACTTTACATGCTACATGAGCATAAAAAGTTGACGGCCCAGCCAAATTCTACGCAATTCATCAGGATTAAACAAGACCATTTAGTGAGCAACATCATCTCCGATGATCTAGCAGTTAAAGATGAGTTTCAAAATGCACAAAATCCAGAAATAGTGGATACTGACAAGTTTCCATAAATACACATTGCACTTTAGTAATGGAAACGCTGAGGTTGGAAAAATTAAGAGGCGTATGTAGATGCTGCTAATTTTCTTCGTCCTGAAAAAATCAAGTCGGTAATATAACTATTGTTATTTCCTCTCCTAATCACAATCATAGAATTCGCCCTCTGGTTCAGGAGCCACGTCAGATTTGGTATTAATAGAAGCAGCTACATCAGGAGACTTGTTCTTCTTATCAAATCCCCACAGCTTGGCAGATTTCTTATCATCTTCAAGCATCAATCTTGAGAATTCGTCATGGTCATATTCCATTGTGGCATTACCTCCAAATTCACGGGGAAGGTTTTCAAGGTCAAAGTGAGATTTCATCATCTCTACGCTGTCTTTCTTGTTTGGGTGGATGAACTTTACCTTTGTAAAGGTCTTCGGGTCAAGGAAGTATTTGACAACCTGATGATAAAAGAGGAACATGTTTGTGAGATAGAAAGTACTAGGACAGATTTATAAGTGATGTCTATCGACTCATAGACGTTTATGTTGATATTTTGAAGTGAACTTGAAGAAAACAGAAACAAAAAATATAGTCGGAAGAGAACATAAACATAAGGCTACGTCCATTTCCATTTTTTTTTCTCAAGAGTAATTTCAAAAGCAGATTTAATAGATCCTCTCTGAAAACACTCTGTTCTCTGCATTTTTTTTTTTGATAAGTGGCTGAAAGTTCAGCTTAGGAGCGATACTGAGGTTCTAAATGAACCTTTCTCGCAATATGGTAGTAGTGAGTTTAGAACCCAGGACCTTTGGTCAAGGATACCACTCTGTTCTCTGCATTTGAACGACTACTCTTACTTAACACGGATAATCTATTCAATTTGACTCAAGATGTTTGTGCTGTTGGAAGGAGAAAAACTATGCCAAATAGCAAAAGCACAAACCATCAAGGGGAAGTAAAGAATAGCATAAACCAAATGTAATATTAACCTTCCAGAATGCCTCGAAAATCCGTGGTGGGTTGTACAGAAATGCTAACGCCAGTCTCTCTGGATAATGATTCTGCAATATGTTAGCTGTTTCTCTAGCAAGTTTGATTGGCACACTGGTACTCAACGACCATCCTGTATAGTCTATCAACCAGGACATCTGCTCTTGACCCTCGGGGAGGTTAAGGATGGCATTCTCTAACATATAAACTAGATGCCGAATATTGCCTTCAGGTGATGTTGAGTTCTGCAGAACAAGCACCAGACAACAGATTGAGAGACAGAGGAATACAAGATAAAAGGGACATGCAAAGGAACGTAGTTACCTGTTTTCCTGGCCTCAGTATAAGCACAGGTCTACCAAGTCGATCATGAAAGTTAGCCCTAGAAATTTTTCCCGTTTCACCTTCATATGCAACTTCATGCTGGAAGTTACAGACAATAATATAGGCAATTTATCGAGCCAGCAGGCTACAAATAGAAGACACCCAGAAAAATAATGAAACATAGGCTGGAGGGCTTTATCCATGGAAATTTTAACAGAAGAAAAAATAAATCTACCCATCGGATTTCCTCAGGCTTGTAGGTAGCCCTCCATTTTAAAGTCTCCTCCAACATTTTCTTTGCTTTGTCAAGATTCCAGTTCCTCGATTCCAAGTACCTCCGCAGGCATGCATCAGTACAGTATTGTGAACTCCGTCCAGAGAGAGGTCCAAGCGTAATTCTCAGTTCTTTAACCTGTTGGAAGAGTAAATGTTTACTTGTACAAGGTAAGAAAACTAATTAGAAGTGGGTGATCTTGTTATGGGGAAATCATAATGACATAGCAAGTCATCACTTCAGATAACTGAACTTTTCCAGAGAACGAAATCCAAGACCTGAAGGTAGATAATATACAATGGGACAGACTAGAACAAACTCTGCTAATACTTAAGAAAGGCAGTCAACTTACCTTTGCATCTTTCTGCAAGGATTCATTTCCTTCATTATTTTGAGAATGCCTCCTCCTGAACATTGGAGTAGCAAAGTACTTTAACCTGCATCAGGAAGATGTTCATAATTTAAACTTCAATGTCTCCTCAAATGAGTCAGGTCACTGTTCATTGTATTCACCAGCAGATAGCATACTAGAGGATTCTCAGCTACAAAAGCAGAGGTTTTGCCAATGATGTAACTACTATCCTACAGATCAAATACAAGGATGTAAAGACAATAAAAACTCAAACCAAAGTGGAAGCAGAGAAGCCATAGTAAGAATAAAAAATTGGGCAAACAATTTGCACTAGATAGAACTATGTAGGAAACCGCTGCAACCAATATACACGGCAGACAACAGTAAAGGGCTTTCTCCTGTTTATGCTGACCTCGTTTAAAAGCCAAGCGCAAAGCGAAAGAATTAAACATAATGGACATTTTCTGAAATGAAAGCAACATGACCAGCCACCAAATCCAATGATATTTCTAGATAGTGGAGTTGGATTTAAGATGTAGAACTTGTACTCTGTCTTTTTCCTTACTAGTGCCTTTCATTCATATCTAAAATCCTTACAGATTGGGGCCTGGAATGAAATAGCCTACCACGAATATGCGCATAGGACCAAACCTTTCAAAAGTTATCAATTCTCAGTTATCACTGCAAACCATGAAGATTGGAACAAAAAGGTGATCCAGAAAAAGATTAGAAGGACTTAAGTGGCTAGGAAAGTGCACAGAATAAAGAGCAGTCATTCACAATAGTGAATATAATGTGAGAGTTTAAAAGAGAGATTGAGACATTCAGATCCCACAAAGAATAGAAACTCCACTCTCAGGTGCATATTAAACGCTCTAATTTCTATCTTTCATCCTCAGCTAGGATGCCTTTGCTTGGGTGGAGTATTGGTTGAGTTGGATTGTAAAACTAAAGAGAACCTGTATTATAGGCGGTCATGCTAGCAAGTGTCAAATTAATGTGTAATTGCAAAAAAATAAGTGAATGAGGATGAAAATAACTAGCATGTTGCTAACACGTTTCCACGAGATTAACTTTTGGTTTGACATTTCTGGAATGCATAAATTAGGGCTTTCGGTTTAATAAAATCCCTCAAAGGTAATGAACCCAAGCAGAAACGCACATAAGACACCGACAATCATGAAACGGTAGTTTCGATGTGCCAGGATTCATGCAGCACGGAAGAAAATCAATAAATTGTTCAATGGGTCCTCAATTCACCGATTTGACCAAGACAATACGGAACACGAAAAGAAATGAAAAGAAAAATGATACTAATTTTTATTGTAAGTCGTTTTGTTCATGAAACTGGATTATTTTTCGGTCCACGTTCGTGACTTACATTTAGAATATTATACTTTTGTTCTGCTTCATAATTAAGCTAAGAGGGAGAATGGCGGAAATTACTCCGTCAAAGTTTGGACAAAACAAACAATTAGCAGCTGAAGAACCAGCGTCGATTAAGTCCGCGACTAGCAATAATTAAACTGAGACGAATTAAACAAGATCTTCAGCCTCTTGACACGGATCAAAGACGAAATTAAGGGAACAGTTGCAGACTTCTTGATAATATCGACATGAACTCAGAGACTCGGACCTCGGATTATGATAGTAAACTAATGAGAGAGAGAGAGAGAGAGAGAGGAGAGCTAACCCTGGAAAACGTTAAACCGTGATTTAGCAAAAAGGCGAGTTAATGATTACAAAGAGAAAGAAATCAATAATGCACTAGATAGAAGCAGACGATCGGCGTTTAAAAAGTCGTTGGGACCCGAATCCGATCGATCATTGGAAGTACAGAATTAAAAGCTAATAGACTAACCTGGCTCTCACTCGCGGAACGTCTTATAGAGAGATAACTGAGAGAAGACGGGTGGAGGGTTTTCCACTCTAGATTGAAGCAGCAAAAATTGCCTCCTGTGATCAAAGACTATACGTGGGGGAGAAAGAGAAAGGGAACGGGAGGGAGAGAGTTCGAGGTTACTAGTAATATTTAACGGAGAGGGTGATTGTTCAAACTATACTTATCGTGATCGCGGGTGAGAGTCTAAGCTCGCTTGCGGTTGGGTGATTGTTTCAACTCTCGTCTTCCAGTCTGTCTACCTCTTCTTTTTCTAGAAAGACATTAGCCCTTTTTTAAATTACCAGAAACATGTCTCATGAGTTATGGCTAGTGTGTTTTTTTTTTCAACGCACTAATGTTATGTCTAGTCACGGAGCTGCATTAGCATTAGACGGCAACCTACCTTCTCCGTTTATATATAGAGTTTCTTTTACGAAAATTCTTGGCCAGATTATGTAGTTTAAGATGGCTACATTTATTATACAATAAACAATGAAAACATGTACAATGAATAAGAAAAACTTGTACAATAATCAATTTTACTGAAAGTACTATTTTATGTACAATATTTTTTATATAAGTAATATACAGTTTTTATATGTGTAATATACACTCTTTTTCTACGATATGTACAAGTAATGTAGGTATCTTTGGCTACATGTGGATGTATAAGACTTGTTTACTTTATTCAAAACTTATGTTAAAAACATACATTTATTGGCCACTAATTAATACTAGTAGACATCTGATACTAATCCCTCATAAGTCCAACATATAAGTAAGTCTAAGGCTAGAAGACAAAACCTTCATGCAGTAGATAAACAAAAAGGCGAGAGCGCATCACCTTGTTTAACCTCTCTCCTTGGGTGGAAAAAGTTCGATCAGGGTAACTATTTATAAGAGGCGTCAATGAAACAATAGTAATACACTTCTCAACTAAGCTAACCCAGTTCGGATGAAATCTCATACTTCTAAAAACCCCTAGGACAAAAGGCCACTCAACCTTATCAAAAGCATTAGACATGTCAACTTGAATGGGGTTGGCATCAGGCTGACACCTTTCTTGTTGTGGCAGTTGTTGCTTCGAGCACGGTGGTCTCAAGGGAGACTTGCATTGATCCTGAAGTGGTGGACATTTTGGTGGGCAGAGTGTTGCGAGAGGGAGTTATTCTGGCTTGGGGTGGTGTGTCGAAGAAGTGATGACATGATTGTTGGGGCGGGGATCAGGGGGTCCATAGGACATTGTCACCGTCGATGGTGGAGGTGAAAGCTTTAGAGAATGGGGTAGTTTGTGCGCAAAAAGGTGGATTTTGTAAAGGACATTTTTTTATTGTAAGTCAAATGTTGATGTAAATGGTATTGGGGATGTATGGTTGAGTCGTATGTGTCAACAATTGCGATCCCGTGTTCAATAATCTATGATACTAAGCTAGTCTTAGATAAGTTAGTTAGGGATGCTGATGGTTTTGAGAAGGTTTTTTAGGATTTTGTACCAAGGGATAGTAATATTAGTGCATATATATTAGCTAACCTAGGGTTGGGGGAAGTGATAGAAGGTTTTTTGTTTGATTCAATTCCAAGTTGTATTATGAATATTTTTCTTTCTTAATGAATTTCCCTTAAAAAAATTAATACTAGTAGAGCTTCACCAATTTTCCTTTTTCAATTTCAAAAGTACCGTTATTTTTCTTGGTCAATTAGGCAGGGACCACTGAGGGTAAGGAATTCCAATTCACATTTATGGTTGACAAAGTACTATTCTTATTATTTTGTTGTTATACACATCTATACCTCTCTCATTTCTTCTGTCCCTTTCCTTCCGTTGTAAGTGTTTTTTTATTAACAAAATCGTAAGCGAGTTCCTTCCTTCATACTTAGGGGGCGTTTGTTTTGGGGTAAGGAAAAGAAACTGGAATGATTTTCTTTCTTGCTGTTTATTTAGCCAGTTTTTCTTATTTTCAAGAAAGATAAACGGAATGGGATTATCCAAAACCCTCTATCTTGATTCCCCACCCCCTTTCCCCATTACACTTTGACCGGCGACATATGACCATTGATCGATGACTAATGACCATTGACTGGTGAATGTTGACCGGCAATTAATGATCATTGACTAGGAGCCGGTAGCCGTTGATCATTGACTGGCGACTGTCGATCGGTTATTTATTTCATTTTCCTCGGCTCAAACAAACAACCGAGAAAATCAAAGGGAATTCTTCTCCATTCCCTTTCCTGATTCCATTCCATTTCCCCCGCTTGAAACAAACACCCCCTTAAAGTTCTTTCCTACCATATTTAAAAATTAGTATATTTTTTGCTAATTGAATTATATCCTTTTAACATTGATTACATACAAAGATGCACCACATCGCCTATTTCCTTCCTGTCATAACTAATCTTCTCTTTGGTTCACTTATTTTGTATTTCTTTTATCATAATCAATAGAATGTGATAATCTACCTCGAGAAACAGAAAAAAAACATAAAAAAAACCACAAAATATTCAAAGAGAGAGAATAGTGAAGATAGTATGTAGAACACAAAAGAAGTTATTTGTGTGAAACAAAGGTTTTTATTTGTAAGGCAAATTTGTAATTACTCATTATTAATTGATGAGCATAACATTTGACTTTGGTGCCAACAACATCTCCATCAAAAAAGTGCTTTAAGTTATTATATGAATATTTTCAACATTAATTATAATGTTTGAGTGGAATTATCTTTTTTTTTAATTAGATTACGTATTCAAGACTTAAGGTGGTACATCAATAGTATAAAGAGCTTATATACAATTTGGAATATGAAACTACCATAACATGATACCATTCTCCCATGACAAAAAGAAGTCAGTGGGTAGTAGCGTAAGCTAGGTCGTTTGTGTTTCTCCTAACATAGGACCAATTTATAGCACTAATAGTCTTGTTGAAACAAGTTGCCTCCTTCAAGATGAAATTTGTATAAAAAAGGATGGGAAGATGGCAGATTAGATAGTTATTTATTGGCTTACATATCCGGCTCAATGATGATAGAGTGGAGATGATAAGTTTTGGCAAGCTTCAATGTAGATAACGATAAGGGGTTATACCTTCATAGGATTTGGAAAATCCTCATCTTGATGATTTGTAACCCATAAGAGTTTTGTGTCACCTGGTGTGACAACTCTCATCCTTGTCTTATTGTTTTGCAACTTATACAATTTTCACCAATAGTGCTCAGTTTGGAGTACCTGTTGGCAGTGTTTCCACTAGATGAATGACGATACTCATTTTTTCTAATAATATTTTGGATTAGTGGCGTCTTCAAATTCTCCAATATAGGCCAATGTCTCGTCAAAGCATGCTATGAAAGAACAGTTGTCATTGTGCAAGGCTAGATTTTGAGTAAGTTTCCAGACAAACTAATAATTCTTTGTGCATGCTTACAGTTGTTAATCTGATCCCTCAAGGAAAGGAAAATATGATGTTTAATAAAGAACAACCTACCCTTAGCTAGCTAGATGGTGGGCAGTGGCAATAGTATATTGCCCTTATTTAGTGTGTCATACCTATTCACTTGGGGTAAAAAAGAATTGTAAGAGGTATCTATATCCATATGACGAAAAATTTCTCATATCAACATCTACTTTTCAGCATCATGATTCTTGATCAAACAATCCTCAAATTTTCATGCTTTGCCAATCATAAGGGGCGGGTGTTAAGGGAATAAATGAGCATGTTTTAAGGGTGTATTTATGTGTTTTATCAACACTTAATTATGCTCATATCTTCACTTTAGCTAGCTTTCATCTAGTTTTGTGTTTTATTGGTGATTTAACACATTTATCATTTAAACATGAGGAAACCCTGACTATGAGCAAAGTAGACGAAGAGAGCAACACGTGGGTGCAAACGGATCTCAAATCGAAGCTATAACAAAGAATCCGGGGCCTGTACAAGTTATGTCCGGACACAAGCCGAGAGCCAGATGAAGCAAAATTAGTCGCGTCTGGACATACGTCCGGACATGGATGTCAGAGCAACCCCTAAGAATTGACCCACAATAAGCTACAACCGTTCAGACTTCTGTCTGGATGAGACAGATCCAACCAACTCTTCACACAGACAAAGTTTAGTCATGTTAGGACATACACGTCCGGACAAGAGGTTCGTACAACTCATAATTCAAGATCTTGTCAAGATGACTCAGTCACGTCCGAACATCTAGCCCAGACAAGTGACCCGGACAAGGCTCTAGGTCCAATAAAATTGTGCGATAAAAGAAAGAAGAAGAGAGAGAGAGAGAGAGAGAGAGAGAGAGAGAGAGAGAGAGAGAGAGAGAGAGAGAGCACATTCGAGCTTGAGCCGCATGACATAGAAAAGAAGGAGAATCCTCCCCACCATTGAAGCTCTTATTCACCCTCTCCTGTGGCTATTTCTTCTTATCTCTCTCATTTATGCTCTAATGAAGGAGTAGCCTCCTTGTACCTAGAGATGAGGATGTTGCCCCAAAATTCCAATAACTTCATTATTGAATCTTGAACTCCTTTAATGTTTATTTTAGTTCTTGTTCTTAATGAAAGATAATTATTGTGCATTTATGCTCTTAAACTTGTATACTTGTGATCTAGGGATTTGCTTTGGGTTTGCTTAATATATTATCTTTGTGGGTTTCTATGGACGGGTTTACGGAAGTGGAAATCTAAATCGTGGGGACTAAACATATGCACTCGCATCTCAAGGAATTGAGATGAGACTACATTGCAACTTAGGGAACTTGTGCTTAATGTTATCGATTGACTAGGTAATCGAACAACCCATAGATTTCTGACTCAGCTGGTTAGGATTAGTAGGCCAAGAGTTGGTTACTAATTATTTAAGTGTTCCCGTTGTTTAGCTATGAGTTCATGAATCGACAATTGGTGATAAAGGGTGAAGGGAGAAAATATCCCTCCTAGGGTGCATTTATCTTAGATTAGTTAGTTTACTTTTGTCGCTTTCTTTAATTCTGCCTATTAACCAAAACCAACAAACCCCCCCCCCCCCCAAACATTTAATGCACTTTATCTTTTTATGTATATATTTATATGTACATTATTAAACTGTTCAGAAGCTAATTGTGAAGTCTCTGTGGATACGACACTTGTTGAACTACTTCTACTGGGTTCACTGCCCATTAGTTTGCATAATATATTCATTTATATTTTGCACAACAAGTTTTTGGTACCGTTATTAGGGAGTTCTGTAACACCCCACTCGTAATCACGTAATAATCACTCACGTAGAATTAATAAACAACGTCTTACAGCGGAAGTCTCACAGTAATTAAATCTCACTCGGGTGTCACATGCCATTACTCGCCCATACGAGTAAAGAAGCAGAAGTAAATTAAATACGAAACAACACTGGTAATAAATACATAACCGCAGTGATAACGAGATACTAACCTGTACATCAATCTAAACCAACTGTAACTTAAACGACAAGTGAGTGTCTATGTAATCCCAACTGTATACAACTCCATTAACACTTTAAACTAATAATCATCCTAATACATTGTGAGATCTCGTACGGTAAATAAACTCTAACTACCCGGGTCCCGCTCTTCGGCTTCCGTGATAATCATCACCTGCAGCAATGCCATAAAGGCTCAGTGATAAACGCTGAGTATACCAGGCATGGACCCTATTGGTCACTTAATAGTCAAGGTCGCCATTATTAAGTTCGTTACATGCTTTACCGGTGTACAGGTATATAAAGCTATAAACACATGATCGGCGGTAAAATAAACAGATAATACAGGCATTACAATTCACACACCACAGTATACAATTAATCACAAAGCACTCGATCACAACAACGATAAACACATAGCCGTCAGTAACGGTCATCCATACCAACTTCATATACGGCCCCCCGGGCCCTCACATAACTTTACACATTTGTTAGCACTGTCGGGAGTCAAGTTAGGACATCCCGAGTTAACCTCACTTGGACGGTAGTCCCATGCACACGAGGTGCTCACTCACTTTGCCTTTTTAAAAGCGTCCATATTTTGTCTTTCTAAAGGCGCCCATGTTATCACCATACCTGTCGATCTATCTAGGCTCGATCAGGTTAAACCAGAGTAAGCCTGATCCGGGTTAACTCAAGAGAACTCAACGCGCGGCCAGTAGCCAATGACTAACTGGATTAAGGTAAACCATCCACATTTATCCACACTCCACTGTTGACTTAGTTAGTCAGTTAAACCGTTACAGTTTTAAATATGGAGAACATCACTTATTTGTTGGCTGCCCTATGGGTCTTACGCATGCCTAGAATCATTCTAGGTAGTATTCATGTTCGAGTCAAGCTCTAGAGATCGACGATGTCATATCTCGTCCCTAAGTATTTTACTTAGGTTAGTATACATATACAATCATAATATTAAGTGTGTTACATCCATTAGCAACAATCACATCACATTAAACACATATGTGTTTTATATAAGTCGATCTATAGTCGACGTAGTATTAGTCCCGTAGGACGTTCGCGCATAATTAAATAATGTGGAAAGATAAACAATTAACATCCCATAACACACATCCATACACACATACATACATGCGTCACACTCGTTATACAACACACATATATGAGCCCGAGGATGTACTCAGGACATCTCGGATCAGACCTCTTTACATACCGTTCACCAAAAACCTAGGTTGTGCAGTGGTCCACTAGCTCGTCAAGCGCCTTCGTCGGCGATACGGTCTAAATATCAAACACAACACAAGTCAATCCACATGACTTATTTAAGCTCGGTAAATCCGAACAACACAAATAATCCCGACATTTCATCCCCGGATTTCAACAGTTAATTGTTAAAGTGTCGTATACGAACTCGTCAGTCGTAATACGTATTAATTACCAATGCCTGGGTTTATTTAAATGAGTCGGTTATAAAAACGTCTTAGTTGTAGCATTTTTAAACGTTATGATTTATTCCTTATTTTTACGAGTATTCGAATACTTATCCACGTTAATACTTAAGTATTAGTTTAATCGTTCGGGTTCGGTATACGAGTATCCTTTATATAATATGGTTGCATGTGTGCATGCAACGTTAATTCGCATCGCATTATATGCTCATGCACTAACATCATATGGAATTAATATTTACTCATTTAATATTGTACCATACTTTATACATCTCATTACTCATCTTAATAAACTATATTTTAAATTTGTAATTGTATGACTTGTAGTATATAGTTATACTAATGTCATTACACTTGACATTTATTATCTCATGACATTAAAAACCATATTGTATATGTTTATATATTTACATATATTCTCGGTTTTTGGCACATATATATTTATATATGCACATATTATTTTCGGTTTTTACATATATATACATATATGTTGTTTTTGTTTGATTTAGTCATATAATATATAGTTGCATGTATGCATGCACTATATTATATAGTTCCCAACTATACCATATACTTATTATGTATATGTTTTTAATATATGCTTGCGGAGCACCTATATACACTCATTCATTCATTTTTCATATGTTATACACTTATATTATTATATGTCACATTATTTCATGTGAATATTATTAATGATTATTGTTTCATTCAACCACATTAATACTATATAATATCTATAGTATTTTTCATTGTAAACCATAGTTTAAAAACCAATTTCCAAACAGCACTTATTTGCGCCAAGACCCCTTTACTTTCATTAATTATGTTTTGACCACATAATCTCATACAATGTTACATTAATATCTTATACTATATGATATGATATTTTATGTTTCATTTAACATTATAACATATAGTTTTGAAACTATATTTATTTGCCGCATGGCATACATATTATAAATGTGATTTCCATCAATTCCCCACATTTTTTCATTATTACAATATAACCACATATTTATCATAAAGTTATACATATCATATGTTATAACATTTTAATTTCATAATAAACATAACATATAGTTTCATTAATAACCATAGGTATATATATATATATATTTCCGATTGGCACATGTTTTTTTTTGTACTTCATTTTCTTCATACTATGTATTTTTCATTTATTACAATTACACCACATAGTTAATATAATGTAACATATACCTTATTATATATCATTTTAACTTAGTAATTAATATGACCTATGGTTATATTTACCAAAAAAAATACCGAACAACCCCCTTGGGCTTTTTCCTTAATTATTTCCCAACACATCATAATCTCTTGTAATTACATTCCCACCACATATTTTATAGCATGTCATACATACTATATATTATAACATTTTATTCCATTAATTCATTATAACCTATAGTTTATACTTTGTATAAAGTTTTTTATTATTATCACCGAACAGACCATAGGTCTGTTTGGTTTAGTTTCCAGCACATTAAACTTTCTTTATTTGCACATTTAACCCACATATCATATATTGTTACATATAGGTTACATTATATTGTTTTAACATTTATAATTGTATAACCTATAGTTTTATTTCACATTATTTCCAAACAGATCCATATCTGTTTTTAATTCCTTTTTCCGCCTATAATTTTCCTTATTTACTTATTGACCCCACTTTATACCTTATACTTTCTATATGTCACAAAAACTATATATTATACACTTTTCTTTTATAAAACCATTTATATAACTCCAAAACTTACCAAACTTTAATTCATGATATAAACTATCATATTAACAATCTTAACCCCACATACTTGCCATATCTACGATTTCACCACAGTTTATAAATTATGCTTTTAATTTCATAAAACCATATATTATACTCTTACCTTAGTACATAGCCTTTTATTTAATTCCAAAAATCACCAAACTTTATACTTATGATATAAACTATTATATTATAACCCTCTTAGCCCCTTATTTTTGGAAATCACTACCTATACCCCAATAGTTTTTATAACTTTCATCTTTAACTTGTAACATTATTATAAGTTCTCATTTTAATTACTTATGTAATTAATTTTGGTCAAAGCTTCTAACATGGTCTATATTGACCCATTGACCACCAGTTTGACCATAGTTTCAATAAATCACAGTTTTGACTCAATATTTTCAAAAATTACATTTTGACCCCAAATTTAATATAACTTATAAAATTCATTTTAATAACTTTTAAAGTGTAATTTTCAGCTGCAATTTATACTTAGCCCCTAAATTTTGTTTAATTGCAAACTAACCCCATAATTCATTACGGTAATATTTAACTTAGTTATAAACTTAATTTAAACTTAATAAAATATAAATTAAATAGCTTAAAATATATGGCTTTGCTACAAACCTTAATATATAATATAAATCACCTAATAATGTCATAAAAGACATAATTGCTCACGGTTTTGGTTTATATTTTTGTACAACATTTTATAATTTGTATTTTAACTACTTAATTAATTCCATGACATTATATTTCACATAAACATTAGGTTAATTCGCTTAAAATATCATACCACATTATAATACATAATTTAGTAACAAAAATCCTTATAATTAAGCTCACGGTTTACATTGTAGTGTAACAACATCACATAAAACCTTTATATTATATGTGTTTAACATACTCACTTGATTTTCCAAGTATATAATTAAATCATTTATACCCCTTTGCCCACGGTAACATTTTATACATGTAATAAATGGCATGAAAACCTTATAATATATAAGTTTAGTTTACTTACTTGGTTTAGTAGCAAATAAACCAACCAAACACACTTCAATTGTTTACGGCTGTGCATATACATATATTTAAGTTAGTCTTTGACATTAAAACCACATATATACTTAATTAGTATATAATTTAGGTAGCAAATTCACTCACCTTGGTAAGTATACTTCTAACTTTATTTTCCACATCATTAGGCAAAATACTCCAAGAGTATACAGCAACTCTCGGCAGCATAAATACAAACAAAAGACCTAGATTAGTCTGGTGACATTTAAGTACCATTAAAAGATCATTCATGCTTATTAAAAGCATAGCTTCTACCTTGATTTAGTAGACCTTTAATTGGCTGTTCACGCCTGAAATTTTGGGTTAAAAAGAGGTGTTAAAACACCACACACACCAGCACACAAAACCAGTAATGAACAAGGCAAGGCAAGGCAAGGCAAGGGAGAAAAAGATGAAGATTCACCTTGTTCATGCTTCCGACAATGGAGGTTTTAGCTTGGTTCTTGCTAGACCCTGAAGGTGTGAATATATATACTGATTAAGCATGGAAAGATGAAGAAGATAAGCTGGGAAATCAGATGAAGCAACCGTAAAAATATAGAGGAGAGGGCCTCGGTGTTTAAACCATATTTTCACCTTAGAAAAAGAACTAGATGGACTCCTTCCTTCTCCTTGGTTTCAGCCGAGTATACTCCTTATTTTCAGTAGCAAATCAAGCTGGGTTGAAGGATGGAAATCGACATTAATTGACAACAATGGAATGAGGAGAAAATTATGAAGAAAATGAGCACAAAAGTGCACCAAGAGCTTACCTATAGATCATGGAGCTGGACCTTGAAGTGGAGCTGGCTCACGGTTAAAGAGAAGGAGAAGGGAGGGTTTGCTGTAGAATTTCTTGGCTAGGAAGGAACAAATGAAGAAGGAAGACAAATTGACTTAAATAAGGAAATGTGTCATGTTTTAATAGGTAGCTCATGTGACTCACGGTAGATATTTGAGGTTTCCTCTAGATGGAGGTAAGGTTCTAAAGCCACCGAAAGAAAAGCTGCCAATGTATAAGGATAAGGATGGATTAGTTAAGTGAATAATGGTATTTATTTTGCTTTATGAAAAGGTGACCTATGAGTCATAATATATATATATATATATATATATATATATATATATATATATATATATATATGTGTGTGTGTGTGTGTGTGTGTGTGTGTATTTCCGGCAATTTGATGAGAGGAAGCCCCTTAATTAACGGTGTTACATGGTCAAGGCTAAAGATGGAAGAAGTTGTTTAGTTAAAGTTGGAAAGTAATAAAAATGTTACTTTATTAAAAGTAACTTTTTAGTCATGGGTGTACTTAGGTATGGCCGGTTATTTAATAAGGAGAAAGCTGTTAGTTTGGGCTGCAACACTTGGTCAAGGTCAAGGGAGAAGTGTTGACCCTTGACTAGATTAGGAAAATAAGTGCTATTTTGGGTACTATTCACAATCAAGGCACATATTTTTGATTTTTAAAAAAAAACTTTGAATTAGACATTATAATGTGGTACATTAAGTCACATTAGTATATTTAAGGGTATTCAAGACCCTAAAGCCAAACAAAACTCATTTTGGAGACCATCTCACAAAAATGTGCTTTAAGGAAGCTTAGTGCATATTTTGTGTTAAAAATTGTTTTTGAGCTTGGTTTTCTTTGGTAATTGATTAATTACATCCATTACATGATTACTAAGCTTAGGAATTTGATTTGGAGTCAAATGGAGGTCATATGACCTTTAAAGCTTATCTAGAGCACATTTTGCTCTAAGTGACTTTTAAGCATGTTAATGTTGGTTCTTGATGTTGGAGTGCTATCCAATAATTTTAGTATGTTCATTTATGTGTTAATATTCTTAGGACAAAATTTTATGTCCTAAGGAGTTCATTTGGGTATATATTTACCCTAAATGGTCAAAGAGTGCAATATTTGCTTTATGTTGACCATTGTTGTTTTAAATTGATTTTTAAGGTATGTTTAGGCCTTAATTTAATTGATTAAATGTTTAATCAATGTTTAATTTAATTAGGGGTATTTCAAGTTTGGTCCAACTAGTTAGTTCATTTTCGGTTCAGTTCTTGTACTTATAATTTATTTTCTTATTTGCTCTTTTGTGTATACAAATTTTCTTTTTTAGGTACCTTAATTTGATGGATGATCATTAAAATCAAGCAGGAGGTTGGTATGACTACTCCTATGAGGCAGAGAACTGCAATCAATAGATGGTGTGTCGAAGATACGGAAGATACCATGAGATTTCACCATGTCCGGTTGCAATCTCTAGATTTAAGGCTCTCATGAGAGATTTTATCTCATCCGCCAAGCTAAACTATACTGAACAAGACACTAAACAACGGATTGTGCGCCAAGAGTGTGAAGGAGACCACAAGTGTTCTCATTGTCCTGTGATCATGGTAGAAAGTGACTCCTCTAGGTTGATGGGCTTCATGGAAGAGTTCATCTCAGTGGCCAGTGCAGAGACTACCAAACAGCTGAAATTCAACGCTGAACAATAAGCCATAAACATGAACCAGCCAGAATTAAATGCAAGAATTCAAGCTAAGCTAGATCATAGATCGCAACAACTTGAGAGCGCAATGGCTCAAGAGGACGAGGAACCTATTGAGGACTCAAGTTGCCCTCTCTCTCTCATCCCTTGTTTAAATTAGAAAGTCCACCACCACTTTACCCCTTGTATGAGTATGTAGACGAGCATCAGAGGAAGGCACCCCCATCAACTTCAAGGAGCCTCTTTCTGCCTGTGAAGTTGATTTTCACTAAGGCTTTTGCAATAAGCCTCACCCTAAAGATTATAATTTCTACATTCTTGAAACTGGGAGGAGGAGGAGGAGCCATCTCCATTTGATCTTCACCTGGTGGATCAAGGTCATCTCCACCTGCGCACCAATGATGTAAGGTAGAAGCGCAACTTTCACCGCTAAGTGTGGAGGCCAAATTCCCATTCGATCCTTGACCAAATTTAGAAGACAAAGTCCACCCCAAAGCTCTCCTTGCACTGCTCAATGAAGATAAGGATGCTTACATCCTTAAATCTGAAGAGGAGGCTCCACCATAATATGATCCTCGCACCAAGGATCATCAACTAAAACATCCCGATGTTCTTCACTGGTAAATGATGGCCGCCCAACCCACCCATTGAATCCCACTTCAACTTTCATATTAGATCCTAGAAGACTTCACGGCGTGGTATGGTCTAGCCAAAGATCTTAAAGATGTCAACTTCCCGGGAGGCACCCCCAATAAAATTTCTTTCATTTATTTTATTTTATCTTTTTAATTTTTAAGTTCTCCTTTGATTATTGTTTTTGCTAACTCTTAACCATGTGTGTAGTTTGGTTGTTTCTAGTGTCTTATGCAGGTGCAATTTCATGTCCACACCGCAAACAAACTAAGCTCCTGTAAGGATAAATCTCAATTATGGGAGAGTACTTAGTGCAAGTGAACACTCTATTAGGGGATTACTACTTTCAATTTGTATCTCTTGCTCTTCTCTTTCAATTTGTTTCTATTTGAATCTGCCACTGGGGATAGCTTCCATGCTCAACTGGTTATTTGTGTCCCTTGTGTTCTCTCTCTGGTTTACTTCCCATAGAGATCTTTTGAATCTTTCCCCAGTTTTTCTGGTGAACAATGAGAACATTGTTCAATCTAAGTATAGGGGAGTAACCTTTTTGGTGAATATGTGCCAAAAACGAGTAATCCTTATTCTTACCTTGTGTTAGTTCAAAAACAAAAACTTGGGTCCATGTATTGTGGTTGTCCTCACTGAAAACAAATGCTGTAATTATTTGTGGATAAATGCTCAAATATTTTCTTTTTTGATTGCTTTTGAGGAGCATTTTTCATGTGGTGTGACCAAGTGATATGGAATGATTGGATTCTTATTGCTTAGGGGTTCTTTATGTTTTCTTTCTTCGAGATTGCTAAAGGGTTCTTCTTTGTGAAAAATCTTTGAGACTTGTGAGACACCATTGATAACCAACAATGAGAGTGAAGTGTTCTTCATTGAAAAGGTTAAATGCCTAAAGTTTCCTCCTCATCTCTTATGCAAAAGTGAAACAAATGCTAAAAATCTATGTTTTCTCCTCAATGCACTTTATTGAGAGAAGTTGACCAAGTCTTCAAGTTACCTAATCCTAAAAGATTTGAATCACTTCGATCATACCCCAAAACTCTATATTTTAGCTTGCCCTAAACACAACCATGCCACCAGTAGGTGATGGTTCTTACTCCTTAAAGGTGTTAATAGATATTTCTCTTATCCTACAATTCATGCCAATATTTGTTACCTTTGAGCATTTTCTACTTGCTTGGGTTCTTGATTTTGCTTGGGACAAGCAAAACGGTAAGTGTGGGAGTGTGAGTGAACAAATAAGCATGTTTTAGAGGTGTATTTCATGTTCTTTATCAACACCTATCATGCTCATTTCTTTAATTTAGCTAGCTTTCCTCTAGTTTTGTGTTTTATTGGCGTTCTTACAAATTTATTGCTTAAACAAGAGTAAAACCTATCTAAGCAAAGTAGACAAAGAGAGCAACGCATGGGTGCAAATGGATCATAAATTAGAGCTATAACGAAGAATCTAAGGCTTATACAAGTTGCATCGGGACATACGTCCGACCTTACATATCCAAACATTAGCCAAGAGCCAGATGAAGCAAAGTTAGCCACGTCCGGACAGACGTCGGGACATGGATGTTCGGAAAACCCAACGAGAACTGACCCCTGATAAGCTACAACCATTCGAACTTCTTTTGCGGATGAGACAAACCTAGACAAGTCCTCACGAGGACAAAGTTTAGTTGTGTCCGGACATACACGTCTGGACAAGAGGTCCGGAGACCTCACAATTTCAGATCTCGTTAGGATGACTCAGTCACGTCCGGACATCTAGCTCGAACAAGGGATTTGGACAAGGCTCTAGATCTAGCGGAATTTTGTGATAAAAGAAAGAAATAAGAGAGAAAGGAAGGCATTCGAGCTTGAGGTGCACGATAGAGAAAAAAAAGGAAAAGAAAGAAGAAAAAAAGAAGAAGGGGAGAAGCCTCCCCACCATTGAAGCTCTTCTTAAACTTCTCCTATGGCAAGAGTGGCCTCCTTGTTCCTTGGGATGAGGATTTTCCCCCAAAATCCCTGTAACTTCATTGGTAAATCTTGAACTCCTTTAATGCTTTATTTTAGTTCTTATTCTTAATGAAAGATAATTATTTTTCAATTATGCTCTTAAGCTTGTGTACTTGTGATTTGGGGATTTGTGTAGGGTTTACTCAATGTGTTATCTTTATGGGTTTCTATGGGGGGTTTACAAAAGTATAAATCTAAACCGTGGGGACCAAACCAATGTACTCGATTCTCTAGGAATTTGAGATGATACTACATTGCAACTTAAGGGAACTTGTGCTTTATGCTATCGATTGACTAGGTAATCGAATAGCCCGTAGATTTTCAACTGAAATGGTTAGGATTAGTATACCAAGGTTTGGTTATTAATTATTGGGAAAATTCACAATATACCCCTGTTTTCTTTCGTAATTCACAATATACCCCTTTTTCAAACTTTGTCACAAGATACCCCTGTTTTCTTTCATAATTCACAAAATACCCATTTTTTCAAACGGATGTCAAAAGCTCCGTTAACCCCCCACGTGAATTGACTATATTGCCCCTGACAGATTTTTACCCTAACTTTTTACTTTTACTGTAAAATCACTGTTTCCCTCTTCTCTCTCGTCAACGACGATCAACATTCTTCCGCTTTCCCTCCATTTCCTCAACCCACGAACACAATCATCGCCAATCTTCTTCCTTCACTTCAGTTTTACAAAATTTCGGTTTCCATTTTCGGTCGCACTGCTACATCCACTGTCGGGGTGGACTGTCGTCGTCAACAATGAGCAGAGCGGGAGGTCTGTGGGTGGTTTTCCAATTAGGTGACAAAGCATGGGAGTACAGAGTGATGGACGAGGAAGCACCAAAGCTGACATTTTTCAAGTTCTTGTTCGACGCTCTTCAAGAAGCAAGTAAACAACTCACTGCTCTCCCTCCTCGAAACCCAGTTTTCAAGTTCACTAGTCCTGTGGAAAAAGAAGAAGTGGTGATAAACAGCGATGAAACCCTTCAACGCATGTTGAATGAGCACCGGAGGAAGATCGAAGTCAAAGTAACTGTTGAGGATATCCAGGATTTTTCCATCGGCAAGTCATATTACGAAGTGGAATTTCCTGGCGAGTCTCCAGTTGTAAACCTAGACGAAGATGATTCGGAACCACAACGTACCCAGAAGCCTTCATTCAGGTTGAGTAAAGTTACGAACATTGAAATACTTGACGATCCTTCACCAGAAACCCTAAATCTGTCTCCCCCTACAGAACCAGAAACCCTAAATCCATCACCCACTGTTTCCCCTACTCACTCGAATCCGCATTCGACCACACCCCATGTCTCTCCTTCACACACCAATCCGCATTCAACCCCACCCCTTGTCTCTCCTTCTCACTCGAATCTGCATTCAACCTCACCCGCTGTCTCTCCTTCGAATCCACATTCAACCCCACCTCCAGTCTCTCCTTCGAATCCACATTCAACCCCACCCCCAGTCTCTCCTTCAAATCCACATTCAAGCCCACCTCTAGTCTCTCCTTCAAACACTGGTGTTGATGTTGAAGATGGTGGTAGTTTTGATTACTTTGATGGTTTGGATGGGTTTGACGATCCACCAGATGTGCAAAGTGATGGGCCAGAGCATGTGCAAGCTAATGTGCCAGAAGATATGCAACCTGATGTTCAACCTGATGTGCAACCTGATGTTGCAAATACTGAGCAGTCCCAGGATCAATCCTCAAATCCACCACGCAGGTCATCTGCTTCTGTTGCCACTAATACCCCTAGGTATCTGCTTTTGATGATTGTCATTTTATTATCAGTGTGGGTTGATAAATGCTATAGTATTATCTATACTGACATTGGGACATTGTAGTCTCAACAGAAAAATGTCAGCCACAGCAAAGCATCGGGCATCTCATAGTCAAACAGGAAATGGGGATGGTGCTCAAGGGTTTGCTGCTGATAATTCGAACCTGAGTGAGGACCCTCCTACTACGGGGAGACCCAAACGAGCTGCTGCTGATAAGGCTAGGGTTGAGAGTCAGAATGATGACACTGTTGAAGGTGTAAGTTTAGATGACGGTTCATTTGAAGCGGCGGCTGATTCAGTTGATGAGGATTCATCAGATGGGGAAAGTACTGAAGCTGGTGAGGGCAGTGACAAAGAAAGTGAAGATGGTGATGGCAGTGACATAGAAAGTGAAGATGGTGAAGCTGGTAAGTCATATGGTCCTGATGATTTTGATGCTATGGATGATGGAAGTGAAGGAGATGCGGGCAATGGTGCAAAAACCATGAATGGTCATTATTATACAGAGGCGGACTTTGGAGGGATAGTACTGGAGAAGCGTATGATTTTTATGTTCAAAGAACATTTTATGGAAGTGCTGAGAGATTACTGTGTGCAGAATGGGTTTGATCTGGTCAGAGATAAATCAGACAAGGTAAGGTTCAGAGGGTTGTGTGCTTTTCCTGACTGTGAATGGCGCATAACAGCAATAAGAACCAAAGATAAAAGGAGCTGGCAGATAAGGTCCATCTCTGGGGACCACACCTGTGACAAACTAGAAAAGAATCCTATGGCAACATTCAAATGGATAACAAATCGGCTGTTGACAGACATAAAGGCTAATCCTAAAATTTATGGAAAAACCATAAAACAGCTTTGCAATGAGAGATATGGAATTCAGATTGGTAGGGGTGTTGCTTATAAGGTAAGGGCTTTGGGGGCACAACTGGTTGAAGGGAACCATGAGGAGTCTTACACTTTGATACCTCAGTATATGGAAGTCCTGCGGACAACTAACCCAGGAACCTTCACAAACTTCCCAGTCCCATCTGCTCCGCCTTTCACATTCACCAAATGCTTCATCGCATTCATTGCATTAGTGAGAGGGTTTAAATCTGGTTACAGACCCCTTATAGGGATAGACGGGTGCCATCTGAAAGGGTACTACGGAGGTGTTTTGCTTTTAGCCGTGGGTCTTGATGTTAACCAAGAGATTTTTCCATTCGCGTACGCTGTCGTGCGAGAGGAGAGAACCGAGACGTGGGAGTACTTTCTGAGCTGTCTGAAGAATCTAATAGGAGAAGGTGAACCACTCACTTGGACGTTTATATCAGATAGGCAGAAGGTAATTTCAACACTTAAACATTAAGTTATACAGTTCACAATATACCCCTGTTCATACTATAAAGTACACGATATACCCCTGTTCATACTATAAAGTACACAATATACCCCTGTTCAAACTATAAAGTACACGATATACCCTTGTTTTATTTGTTAATGTGTCCTTCCTTTTACTCGTAGTGAATCGACCAAGCTCTCACCAATTGGTTTCCACGAAGCCAAAGGAGGTACTGTTGCCGACACTTGTACGTGAATTTCAGAAAAACATATTCTGGTCGAAAAATGATGTAAGTACCATGTTTTATCAAACTATTTCTGTTATTATTAGTGAGTTATGTTAACATTGACAAGTTCATCATGTTATGTAGGCAAGCATTTTGGTCAGCCGCAAATGCATTCTCCGAGTACAGTTTTGAAAAGCAGTAGCGCGCATTAGGGAGATGGAACTCGGTGCATTCACATATCTAAGCGATATCCCTTTGGAGTGCTGGGCACGACACAAGTATGACCAAGAGGTATATTGTCTACACCAAATACTTGTGACATTATTCTTTGCCTATAATTGTAAATCTGTATGACCGATTTTGTGTGTAAACAGATAAAGTGTCCAGACAATACGTTAAACTTTGTGGAGGGTTTCAATGCAACCTTGACTATCCATAGGACTAAACCAATACTCGCTTTACTTGAAGGTATTTACCTAACTGTGTGAAGAATGTATACTAGTTTGTCTCTGGTGTTATATTATAACTGTGGTATATTTTATTTGACAGGGATACGTGTCACAGTTCTTTTCTCTGGAGCGAATGCGCTAAGCTCAGCGACCCCATATCCAACCAAGTGTAAGGCTCTTGCTAGCGTGGGAAGCGAGGCTTCGCCATTTGGGCAAGGATGCGTTTCGGTGGCCCAACGTCCAGGCCGTGTCACGAGGTTGGCGAATGACACAGTGGTGACAAGTGAAGGGTCCGGGACCCAAGGCACGTTGTCATGCGCGGGAACCTGACGAGGTTGCACAAGTAATGAGTCCGGGGCTCAGGTACTTGGGGCAGTGAGCTAGGCTCACCAAGAATGAGAAGCGGGTGGAAATAGCTTTGTGCTAACTTGTGGTATCATGTCGGTAGCTGGGCTATGGCAGACATGACCAGACATCCTGTGGCATTTGTTGCCAAGGTGTGTCATGCTTGAGTCATGACAAGGGAAAAGAGCGAGTCACGACTAGGCACGGTATCGCATGACACAGGCACTGGCAGTGCTGGGCACGGGCGTTGGTTGTGACTCGATGCGCGGGGCCAAGTTGGGTGACTAAGGCATGGGCATCTCTTGACACGGGCGTTGGCAGTGCTGGGCACAGGCGCTGGCTGTGCCAGGGTGTGTCTCGGGTGCGCGACGTGAGCAGCGGTGTCAAGAGCGCTCGGCGCTAGGACACGCTGAGGCGCGCCAGGACACGCTGCAGGCGCTGGGCGCTAGGCAGCAACGAGAACACGCGACGCCAAGACACAAGCGCTGGGCGCTGGGGTGTGCTTGGGCGCGCAAGGGACAAGGAGCACGGGCACGCGCTGGGCGCCAGGCGCCGTGTCTCCCTGAAACCCTGATTCTCGGGCCTTAACCGAAAGTTCCTATTTTTGTGGGATGCTCTTGGAGGTGGTTATTATCTTGGAGATAATAAAGCTTAACGTTCCCTTAATTAAAAGGTATGCCTGGAAGCTGGTAGAAGAACATATATTAACTGGGTTAATTATGTTTGGAAAGAGAAAATGCCTTTCCATGGGAAATTAAGTTTATCTTGGTGAAATTAGATTTCCTTCCCTAAAATATATTATCTGCGAAAGGTTCTCTAAGTTGTTGAGATTTCTTCGGGATAATGGTTTGCTAAAGTTTACCTGGGGTAAACCGGTAGCAAATATCTCTCTAAGTGGTTAAGGATTGTTATCCTAACAAACTGAATAACTACTTCCTAAAATTGTGGAAAGAGGTTGAGATATTCTCTCAACTGGATAAGGACAGCTGGGCAGCCTTATCCCCTTTCCTTGTGGGCAGCACCTATTTAGGAGAGGTTGTTAAGATTCTCTCCTTAGCAAATAGAGGCGCCACTTATTTAGGAAGGTAGTTAGGAGGCGGCACCAATGTAGCAAGGTTGTTGAGATCTTCCTTGGCTAGCTAATTGGGGCGCCACCTTTATAGGAGTTTGTTGTTAGGCGCCTCCCTTTGTGGGAAATTGAGATTTTTATGCGCCTAACCAACCAGAGAGATAAGGGGGAAGTTTGTTGAGGTTTTAAGGAGAGGGAATAAAGGAGTTTGTTTCCCTTATTATCTCAACCGAACCAAGAGACCTATATAAGGCTGGTGAGATCATTGTTAGGCGGCATCTTATTCATTCTACACTAATCTATTCTAAGCTTTGGAAGCTAGAGAAAGAAAGAGAGAGTATATGCGCCTTTGATCTCACATAAACTTAGCTACGTCACAATTGAGTTCTTCCCCTAAAGAATTCTAGCGTGAGCGTTTGAGTGTTTCCCAGTTCCTACCTCTAGTCCTGCAACATCCAACACTTGCGAACTTGATTCAGAGACAAGTTCAGGAGGGCAAGGTTGCAGTGGAACTAGTTACCACAACGTGGGCGGTATTCTCATTCTTGTCTCCCGTTTGGTGTAGAGGCGTAAAGGTTGGACCTTTACCACTCCTAGGCGCAGAGGAATGTGTGAGTGTCTAGCCAGGGTGGAGTCTTGAAGCGGGCGTGTTTCAAGCAGAGGTGTGAAGGCTGATCGACTCGGGCGTGAGTTGAGCCGGTCACAGCGAGGCAATTTCTCGTGTGACAATACGTACTCAATTGATGATGAGGCATTGCGAGAGACAGCAAGCCGCAGAGAGTTGGAATGCAAACAACATCTGTCCTGGGATTGTGAAGAGGCTGAAGGCACTAGAAAAACATGAAAAAACCAGGCGATGCTTGGCCAAGCCATCGGGGAGGAGGAAATTTGAAGTGTTAGACGGTAGCTCTCAGCGGGCTGTAGATTTGGAGAAAGCAGAATGCACTTGCGGGAGGTGGCAGCATACAGGTATCCCCTGTAAGCATGCCATAAAGGCGATACAGTTGTTTGGATCTGATCCCTTAGATCATGTGAGCCAATATTTTTCTATGAGAAGCTACAAGGCATCATATGAGCAGAACATTTAACCGGTCCCATCCACTGAGTACTGGCCGTCACAACCTGAAGGGACCCCTACAGTCCAGCATCCAGTGGTGAAGAGAGGGATTGGGAGACCCCCGAGAAATAGAATGAGGGAGGAGAATGAAAAACGGAAGGGGCCGGGGACAAATAACAAGTGTGCAAAATGTGGGTTCGTCGGGCATAATAAAAGAACATGCAAGGGTGGACCAACCGTAAGGGAGAAAAGGGCTGCTTCCCAACAAGAGAAGAGCACACAAGAAACAGAGGAGGGAGAATCATCTCAGGCTGCACGAGGAAAAAGGTCTGCTACTACTTCCAGAAGAAGTCCAAGGAAAAGAACCAGAGGCAACAATGATGATTCCACTTCTGCTGCTGCTTAGGTTAGTTTTTGTTGCTGTTTTTTGGTGGTTAAGGGCGCAGTGAATATGTAAGTTTGTAGGCCCTGTTTTTGTTGTACTTTTGGTGGATTTTCTGGTGTTGATATCTGTTAGGGTGATATCTGATTAGGGCGTTGTACTTTTGGTGGATTTTCTGGTGTTGATATCTGTTAGGGTGATATCTGATTAGGGCGGTATACTTTTGGTGGATTTTCTGGTACTTCATGGCGTGGGTTTGTTGGCCCTATTTTGGTATATTTGGTGTATTTGATAGTTGACAATCGGTTCTGTTTGTAATGTCATATTGTGGCAGTAGTAGGAACAACAATAAAAGATACTAGTTCTGCATTAGCAATGGAAATTACATTATATTTTGCGGAATTACATTATATTTTGCGGATTAAAATTGCAAAAGCAACTACAACTAAACCCCAAAGAAACCACATCTTCATGCTCTGTTTCATTTCTTCTTTGACTTCCTTCTTTATTTCCTCCCTCATTCTATTCATGAGAAACACATCAGCTCCAATTCTCTCCTGATTCCGAGCTTCAGAAAGAGCAGAGGCAGCACTAGAAGAAGATGCTGTCATGCTTGAGTATGAGTTGTCACCACCACCTCGCCTTGGCTTTGAATGAGGGTTTTGGCGGTCCTGCATCATCGGTGCCCACCATTGGAAGAAATTACAAATCCAGCAATTGTAGTACGCCCTTCCTACTGAATTTGGGTTGTGAGAGAGAGACAAAGTTGCTGGAATTCCACATCTACAATGAATGGTTTGGAATTTTTCATTGATTGTTGTTGTAAATATGGCCATAGCTTTGGTATGAGGTTTGAGTTCAATTGTAATGAAATATGGGTGCTTATATAGGTGAAAAAAGAGCTGTTAGACTGAAAATAGCCGTTGGACAATAAAACTGGCCGTTACAGGAAGTTGGGCAAAAAATGGGTATTTTGTGAACTTTTTCAATTTACAGGGGTATATTATGAACTTTTGAAACTTTCAAAAAAAAAGTAGCCGTTACAGAACGAAACCGCGAGTTAAAAAAAAATTAAAAAAAAAAATCTGTCAGGGGCAAAATAGTCAATTCACATGGGGGTTAACGGAGCTTTTGACGTCCGTTTGAAAAAAGGGGTATTTTGTGAATTATGAAAGAAAACAGGGGTATCTTGTGACAAAGTTTGAAAAAAGGGGTATATTGTGAATTACGAAAGAAAACAGAGGTATATTGTGAATTTTGCCTTAATTATTTAATTGTTCCCATTGTTTAGCTATGAGTTCATGAATCAACAATTGGTAGTAAAAGGTGAAGGGGGGAAAATATCCATCTTGGGGTACGTACATTTATCTTAGATTAGTTAGTTTAGTTTTTTTTCTTTAATTCTCCCTATCAACAAAAACCCACAAAACCCCCCCAACACACTTACCGCACTTTATCCTTTTTTGTATATATTTATATGTACATTATTAAACTGATGAGAATCTAGATAAATTCAAAGTCCTTGTGGATACGACACTTGTTGTACTATTTCGTTTGGGTTGACTGTCCATCAGTATGCAAATATATTCATTTATATTTTGCACAACATGCGCGTGGACGCCTTGTTGAAGGATGGGCTAGTTGATAAATTGCCTGTGCCGATGCGTGAGGAAAAACGGATGACTAGGGAGGAGGTTGCAATTGGGGATGAGGTGACGCTCCCTAGGAAGACAGATTTGGGGCCAGTGGAACCATCTGGGGCGGGGGAAGATGAGGAAAGGTATGATCTCAGTGGATAGTCCTATAAGTCCATCGAGACGGATGGATGGGGAACGAGTCGGGTGGTACTAGTGAGAGTCGGGGTACTGTGAAAAATGGAGGGCTCGTAGTGTTGAAGGGTTGGCTGCTCCCGTCGGACTCAGCAACGAGTTTAAGAAGGCGGTTACTCACGATTTGCTCATTCTGACGGATTGGGTTTTCATGTAGGAGTTGCCGACCAGCTACATGGTCAAGAACTTTGAACATGCCCTGACCCATTTAAGGATAGATTAACTTGTGCATAACACTAGCGAGTTTTGCTTACCTTGATGACCAGTTTTGATTTGGTCCGTTTGTCGTGTAGGTCATAGCGTACAAGACAAAATTGAGTCGGGGCGAGGAATGTTGTGCACCTTAGGGAAAAGGTACGTGATGCCCGGTGGCAACTTAGGTTTGTCTCCGACCGGCTTGCCGATGTGGATATGGAGAAGAAGGACGTGCTTCACAGGGCCAGGAGCCAATGGTTGGTTGTCATGGCCCGAATGAAAAAGTGAAGAAAGTAGTCAGGGATAGCAAAGGGTTGAGAGCCAAGATTAAGGCTTTTCTACGGATCTATCCTTAGCTCAAGAAGTGGAAATGGTGGCATGAAAGTTGGATAAAGCGGCATGCGAGGCCAGTAAGAAGACCCAATAGGAAGTCAGAGGATATTGGAAGGTGGTGGGGCGGATGACCGGGGAGCTCACGGGTGCTCAAGAGGCCACGAAAAAGTTTAAAATGCAAAGATAGAGGCCTTCTTAGCTGAAGAAGAGGCCAATGAAGCCAAGTTCAAGGCGGAGGAGGCGTGAGGGCTTCGGGATGAGAATAGTTGGCTAGCTGTAGAGCTCAAAAGGACCCGAAAGAAGGTTAAGATTTAAGACTTCTTTGTGACCAATGACGAGCTAACCAGGTAGAAGCTGGAAAGAGCCTGAGAGGAGGTGGGGAAGTTTCACAACAAATTAAAAGTCAAGGTTGAGAGACTCCGGTGGGAGGAAGAGCGGGGTTTTGACTTGGAGTCCCAACT
>CM041776.1:398737393-398769449 GCA_023374045.1 Limonium bicolor | reverse complement strand
TATTCTACAAGATTGCACGATTCAGCACAAGCTGGCTGCCGCGAGTAAAAAGTAGAAGGTTGCGACTCTAGAGGAGAGGTTGGGCTCGTTGCAAGCTACAACGAGTTATCAGGCTCTCCAAGTCACCGATTATATTCAATACCGGGTGGAGGAGCTTTGTGGGCAGGTTGACGTGTCTTTCAATTTGTCATTGCTAGAGCCAAGGCTGATGGTCGGGGAGTCTGGTGCAAAAGTCGCGCTAGCAGCTTTCAACCTGACCCCTGAAAGCCTGCCTCCGATGTTGGTGGCCCATAGAGGAGTAGCACAATGGAATCCGGATCGGGTGGAAGAGGGGTGCGCGGAGCATGGCCCCAGAAACTTGTAGAGTAGCACTTCATTTTCTTTTTGTAAAGTTTCTTCTTCTTTTTTAATACCTTGCAAATACTTGATATGAATGAATATGTAACACCCCAACTCTTTAAACCATGATTATCGCATAAGCCTCAAAGCATATATATATATATATATATAATAATAATGTAGCGGAAATATTCTACAAGTTGGTGTTACAGCCGTTAGTCACCCATGTGACTAACTAGGCATACGAAATCCCTAGTTTCTAGCTACGGCCTGATATACCTGAATATACAAAACGTAAGTATTTACAAAGTCTTAACCAAAAGATAACGAGTATTAAGTATCTCACATGATAGCATAGTTTACAACAACCACTAATATCGGCAAACGAGTGTACATACACAGCTCGTATACAAAAGTAAAACCCATAGTTAGTCTACCCGCTCCTACTCTCAAGGTGGGTCTTCTTCTGTCGATTACCTGAAAAATAATATGGTTGCCCCGAGGGTCTCAGCACCTTTGCTGGTATGATTACCGTGCAGCCCACAAGCTAATGAGGCTACACACGACTATTTTGTTGTAAACATGCAGTTGATTTATCATATAAACAATAATAAGAAGTACGATAACACACAACACAATCATATAAAATAATCATAGCTCAAACAGATCGAACGATGTAATAGACGTTCATTAAGTAAGTGAGTTAGCTTTTTAACTCCTTAAGTTTGAGAAACATTTAATTCTCATATTCTCTCTTATCTCAAATATGTCAACCGTTCTTTAATTAGATTGAGTTGCACCTTAGTCCATTGTTTATTTCTGTCGTGTCAAAAGTAACCCTACCAATAAGCTACTAACTCCATTGGTATAAACAAACAATATTTCTTAAATTGGGATTTAGGTGATCCCACTGCACAATCTTAATCTGCCTCCCACCTCAAATAGAAATTCGAGATGGTCGAGTCTATTTGTCGACTCTAGGCGACAAGGCCGAAGACGAGTCTCAATGGGAGTCAGATCTGATACAGATACCGACCTCCTCCTCCAAACACATGTGACCGAACCGTCCCGGATTCCTCACCCCCAAGTTCAGTTAGTAGAAGTCTCAAGACATGTTTGCTAGTTAAACCTCTTTCGGGTATTAACCAACCAATAACAGGGAGTGATTCATAATCTCATACAATTGTTTACTAAGCATTGTTAGTAAGTAAACTCAAAGGTAACTCATGGTAGTATATTACGAACACACAAATAAATACGGTAAACCGGTTCCATGCTTTATCTTATTTAGTCTCAACGCATAAAAATACAGCACACAAACCGAGGGACACCTCGTTAGCAAGCAAGCTACAAGAAAACCATACCGTTCGTGGTGTCGTCGGTTGTCTACTCTCCTCCGGAGTCCAATTACTCAAACCCTATAACATTCATCGAATCGGGTGGTTAATTCCTTTTAATTAACCTAGCCCATTTAATCACTAATGATTTTCGACTAATAATTGCTAAGTCATTGTAGTTCAAACTTAATCACATAAGTTAATCATTTCTCATTATATCTTATACTTGTTCACACCTCTAATGACCATTACATGTCACCAAACAACTCCTAACAATCATTCTCATAGGTATACCTTCTAGTTCATAAACCTAGATCATCTTAAGTCTTTTTACACCCTTTTCCTACAGATTTTTGCATGATTCAACACACTCATCATACCATCATTGTGGTGTGTTTAATTTACCCATTTGATTTCTAATTCCTCCTAAACAACTCTAGGTCATTCTGATTCATAAGAATACCTTAGTTAACTCATTCTACCCAAATTCTTTTAATGACTCCTAGTACAACCTCGGTCATAATAACTCACAACTACAACTAAAAACACTTGGTTTCTACTCAAATTTTGACATAGCTTCTCCACCATATTGCTATGCTCAAATGCATAGTTTTTCTTCTCTAATCAACACAAGTTAACTAAATCCTTAGTGGATGTTCTTAACACACCAATTGCACTCAAATACATCAATCCACAATACAATACAATGCATTACCCTTAAATTGCTTGGCACTTAGGCCCTTAAATGACATGGCTCTTAGGCCCTTAAATGCCATAATTTAAACACTGAATTTCACATAGCCACCTGCACACAACAATAATCTCATGGCAATACATAAAAGCTCTTATAATTCATTTATGATTATTTTTCTATCTCATAAGTCATTGGCTCCTTTGTCACAAGTTCATAAGGTTGTTTATACCAACATAAACATAATTCCTTAAGGCATTAAAATACATTAGGGTATATAATTTACCTTAAGATTTCAAGCCCTTTTTCTCTCTTCTTTTCTTGGTTTTCTTGATTGGAAATCGGCCAAGGAAGTTTGATCACTTGTTAAACTTATAACCAAGGTTCAAATTAAGATAATGAGTGCTAGGAAAAACTCTTAGGCTCATTAAAACAACTCTTAATTATTAAGAGAGTGCTTAGTGCACTAAATTGGATGATTACCTTAGGAATCTTATGATGGTGTTTTGGCAAGGAATCAAGGCAAGAACTCCACTAATCTCTTGAAGATTGAATCAATACTAATACAAGGAATGAAATAAGCCATCTTGGTAGACAAATTTTCGGCCATATATGAAAATGGAAGGAAAGATGAGTTTTTAAAGTTTTTCTTACCTTAAACCAAGGAGAGTGTAAACTAGCTCTAGAACATGTAATTTCCTCTTCAAATGGAGCTCATTCAATGGAGTCCAACTTCATATTTGGATGTTTTGAAAAGAGGGAAAGCGGAGTATTGACTCAACTAGCAAGATTATGTATTTTGTTTTGGATTTGGAGCTTGGAGTTGACTTGAGCAAGCAAGGAAAGATGAAGAACAATTGAGCTCAGATCTTTTACATAAGGTAGAAGAAGAGAATTAAGGTGGTGGCCGACTGGGAAGGGAAGGAAGTAAGGAGAGAGGAAAGCAAGAGAGATATTTGTTTACTTATGCCAAAAGTAAGTGAATAGTGAATTTCCTCCTCCTTCATTTTCAACTAATGCTGGCAGCTAATGGTGGTGGATCACCATTGAAAACTGGCCCCATTAGATATTTTAGGGAGGTCATTTGACCATTGACTAATTAAGGAAGACTTAATGCTTAATTTTAGCACTATTTGGGTATTATTCCCAATTAGTGCCCAATTTGTGATTTTTTTTGTAAATTATTTGAATTAGGCTTCCTAATGTGATACTAAGTAGTACAAATGTTGATTAGGGTGTATAAGTGGTCATTTAGCCACTCAAAACTCATTTCTAAGACAATTTTTTAAAAATGTGCTTTAAGGAGTCTTAAAGCACAATTTGTGTTTTAACTTGTTTTTGAGCTTGGTTTTCTTTGGTAATAGTTTTAACATGTTCTTTAGCATGTTAATGAGGTCTAGGAATTCTCTTGGGGTCCTAACCAAGGTTAGACAAAGCCTTGAGAAAGTTTTTGCTTAGATTGTCTTTATGGTGCATTCTTGTGTTTTCTATGGTTTAACTTGTCTACCAATGTTTATAAGGCATTATTTAGCATTATTATATCATAATTTAATGTTTAATTACCATAGATGGGTTTGGGGTATTTCAATCTACCCCCCTTAAAAGAACTTTGTCCCCAAAGTTCACATGTATCTTATATCATTTAGAATACACGCATAATTTAATACCATAGGTTATTTTCACATATATAAACCTTCAGACTCACATGGTCTGCTACAAAGTACAATACACATAGTATCATATACATCTCATACATAAAACCAAGAAACGACAAACAACATATGTGATTGTTCGTTTACTTCATCAAAAACAAGGAGGATCTACCCCCCTTAAAAAAGGGTACGCCCTGTACCCTATACAAGACAATCTATTTGGTAAAAAGTAAAGGGTACTTCACTCTTATCTTATCCTATAACTCCCAAGTAGCCTCCTCGACGTCCTGGTTAGACCAGAGAACCTTCACCAGTCGCACTGACTTGTGGCAAGTGTCCCTAGTCTTAGTATCCAAGATCCTCTGAGGGGTCTCCACTGATCGCATAGTCGGCTCTAGAGATAGTCTTTACGGCTGCAAAACATGAGAGGGGTGGTGCATGTACTTCTTAAGCTGTGAAACATGAAAGATATCATGCACTTTACCCAGCTCAGCAGGTAAATTCAACCTATAAGCAACTGGGCCCACCCGCTCCGTAATGGTATAAGGACCAACAAGTTTTGGGCTCAGCTTGCCCTTTTGCCCAAATCTAAACACACCCTTCATCGGTGAAACTCGCAGAAATACCTGGTTGTTCACAGAGAACTCCAAGTCACGTCATCGAACGTCAGCATACGACTTCTTCCTATCCTGGGTAGCCTTTATATTCTATTCTCCCTAATCTGCTGAACCTCAGCCTGAACTTACTCTAAATACTCTGGTCCTACAATGACCGCTTCACGTGACTCATCCCAGCAGAGTGGTGTATGGCATGGTCTACCGTACAACACTTGGAAATGTGTCATCTTGATCGTAGCATGATAGCTATTGTTGTATGAGAACTCAATCAGATGCAACTTCTCAATCCAGCTTCTCTGGAAGTCTAAGGCACATGCTCGAAGCATGTCCTCAAGTGTCTCAATTGTACGCTCAGTCTGACCATCTGTTTGAGGGTGGAAAGCGGTACTCAGCTTCAATTCGGTACCCAACACTTCCCGTGTAGCTCTCCAATACCTCGAAAGGAATCTAGTGTCTCTGTCAGATACTATGGTCTTTGGTACTCTGTGGTGTCTCATGATCTCCTTATCAAACAGCTCAACAAGTTTGGTTACCTTCCAGGTGTCCTTCATCAGAATGAATTGGGCTACCTTGGTCAGCCGATCAACTACTACCTATATCATGTTCAGACCTCCCCTGGTAGGTGGGAGTCCAACCACAAAATCCATGGAGATATCATGAAACTTCCACTTCGGAACTGGCATCGATTGCACCATTCCGTCTAGTCGTTGGTGCTCAAACTTCACCTTCTGGCAAGTGAGACACCTCATTACAAACTCGGTAACATTTACCTTCATCCCAGACCACCAGAAGCAACGCTTCATGTCTTTATACATTTTTGAAGCTCCCTGATGGATGGAAACTGAAGAACGGTGTGACTCTCGTAGTATGTGCTCCTTCAGCACAGCGCTGCTTCGTGGAATGCATAGACGACCCTTAAGCCTGATCAGATCATCATCATGCAGTATGAAGTCATACTTCTGACTCTCAAACGTGCCCTCTGTCAGCTTCTATCTGACCTCTCTCATGTAAGCATCGCTCCTCTTAGCCTCTCGCACCTCATCAACTAAGCTAGAAGAAGCAAGTATTGAATGGAGTGAGTGTGCTCGACGACTCAGGGCGTCAGCTACCACATTGGCCTTCCCTTCTTTGTACTGGAGGTCAATGTCGTAGTCTTTCAGGAACTCTAACCATCTTCTTTGTCGCATATTCAACTCCTTCTGAGTGAATATGTACTTTAAGCTCTTATGGTTGGTGTAAACCGTCAAACTAACCCCGTATAAGTAGTGTCGCCATATCTTCAAGGCGAAGACTACAGCTCCCAATTCAAGATCGTGTGTGGGGTAGTTCTCCTTATGTTTCTTCAGCTGACGAGAGGCATAGACAACCACCTTGCCATGCTGTATGAGTACACAACCTAATCCCCTGCCTAATTGATGAGTGTCCAAATGAGCATGTTTTAGGGGTGTATTTCATATGTTTAATCAACACTTTTCATGCTCATTTCTCCACTCTAGCTTGTTTTCCTCTAGTTTTGTGTTTCATTGGTGTTTTACACATTTATTGTTTAAACAGGAGGAGTAACATAGCTAGGAGTAAAGTAGACGAAGAGAGGAACGCGTGGGCGCAAACGGATCCAAAATCAGAGTTAAAACGAAGAAGATACAGTGTTTTGAAGTTAGCCTGACTCCGACCGACCTTGCAAGGTCGGTCGGGTCAAAATTTCGCCCAGATTCGCGTTTTTGCAAGCTACTGGAATCGACCGACCCTAGGACCGAACTTGCAAGTTCGGTCGGTCGTAAAATTTGCCCAGAAATCAGATTTTAAAAGGGGAAAAGAGGAGGAAAGAGGGGTATTCCACACAGAACAGAGAAACGACGGAAAAACAAGAGAAAAGAGGGAAGAAGAAGAAGAAAGGGAAGGAAGAAGAAGAAGAGAAGAAGGAGGAGAAGGCTCACCTCCATTGAAGCTCTTCCTCAATCTCCCATGGCTATTTCTTCTCCCTTCTCTCTCTTTTGTGCTTTAATGGTTGTGTAGTTTCCTTGTAGCTTGGGATGGGGATTTTGCCCCAAAATCCCTAAAACCTCCATTGTTGAATCTTGAACTTATTTTTATGCTTTATTTTAGTCTTTGAGCTTAATGAAGATGATTATTGAGTGTTTATGACTTCTAAACTTGTTGCTCATGATTTGGGGATTTGTTAAGGGTTTTGCTCAATTTGTCTTCTATGTGTTAAATTGGTTGGTTTGGCCTACCGATTAGTTTAGCATTATTGTGGGATTCTATCAAAATGTTATTCAGAGATAGAAACCTAAACTGTTAGAGACTAAAACGGTGTACTCTGATTTTGATGATTTTGAGATTAGACTACATTGCAACTTTAGTGGAACTTGAGCTTAGTGCTATCGATTGACCCGGGGCTTAGCTGAATGAGAAGTCTCGATTAAATTGGTTAGGATTAGTAGGCCTAGATTAGGTTGCTAATTAATTAAGCGTTCCCGTGGTTTAGCTATGAGTTCGAGGTTCGAAAATCGGTAGTAAGGGGAGGACGGGTGCAAATATCCATCCCGGGCTACACCTATCCTAGATAGTTAGTTTAGTGTTTATTGCTTTTCTTTATTTCTCCAATTACAACCCAAAAACCCAAAACCCATAATTTACATTTATGCACTTTTGTATATATCCTCTTGCACATTTACTAAGCTTATAATTAGCTAGACAGTTACGAAGTCCCTGTGGATACGACCTTGTTGTACTACAATGATTGGGTTCACTGCCCATAGTTAGCAAGATAGTTTAACTACTATTTTGCCCAACACTAATGCATCACAATATACCTCAAATCCCTCCGTACCGTATAGAATAGTCAGAACTGGTGCAGAAGTCAATGAGTCCTTCAAACTCTGGAATGAACTCTCACAGTCATCCGTCCATACGAACGGTGCATCTTTCTTCATCAAACTAGTCATCGGCTTTACAACCTTGGAGAAGTTCTTCACAAATCTCCAGTAGTAACCTACCAAACTGAGGAAGCTCCTGATGTCGGTAACTGACTTTGGTCTAGGCCAGATGCGTACAACATCAATCTTTGCGGGATCAACCGAGATCCCAGCATCCGGGATGACATGACCAAGGAAAGAGACCTGGTCAAGCCAAAACTCGCATTTGAAGAATGAGCTATTTAGAGAACTTAACATATAGCTCGTTCTCTCTCAGTGTCTTCAAAACTCTCCTCAGGTGGCTTTCATGCTTACCTCTCGACTTCGAATATATCAGTATATCGTCGATAAAGACCACAACCTACTTGTCTAGCTGCTCCCTGAACAAACGGTTCATCAGATCCATAAACTTTGTCGGTGCGGTCGACAAACCGAACGACATCACTGTAAACTCGTAGTGGCCGTATCTTGTCCGGAATGTCGTCTTCTCAGTGTCATCCTCTCTAATGGCGATCTGATGGTACCCCGATCTGAGATCAATTTTGGAGAACACAGATGCCCCCTTCAACTGATCAAACAAATCGTCTATGCATGGTAGCGGGTACTTGTTCTTCACTGTAACTGCATTCAACTCTCTATAGTCGATGTAGAGGCGGAGGCTGCCATCCTTCTTCTTAACAAAGAGTTGGCGGTCCCCATGGTGAAACACTAGGTCACACAAACCCTTTGTCAAGCAGGTCTCTCAACTGTTCTTTTAGTTCATTCATTTTAGTTGGAGTCATGCGGTAAGGCGCCTTAGCTATCGGTCTGGTTTCTGGTAGCAGCTCGATGGTGAACTCTACCTCCCGTGTTGGTGGCATGCCAGGTTGTTCCCTAGGAAAGAGGTTGGGAAACTCTGACACCACTGGTACATCGGGGTCGAACTCGGGGTCCCTCTCTATGTCCTGAACATAGCAAAGATATACTTCTTTCTTCCTTCTAAGTTCCTTGAACATATCCATAATGGAGATGATCTTGGTCGAGGGCTCTCTGGGCCTCTGGCGGTATGATACTGTAACCCTAAATGGACTTCCGAGTAGCATTCGGTGCTCGGCGCAGAGGATACGACCCTTGTGCAGCTCCAACCAGTTCATCCCGAATATCACATCAAACCCTAAATCCTTGAACTCGATCAGGGTGGTTGGAAAGTCTTCACCCTTGATCTGGATGGTGGCTGCTCGGTAGTAGCGGGTGCATCGAACCTTCCCCTTAGACGAGAGCGTAACCGTGAAGTCCGGCAGCTCGTCAGCGTCTAGCCCCAACCTTCTCGCAAATGATGACGAGATAAAGGTATGTGATGCCCCTGAGTCGAAAAGCACTGATGTATCAACGCCATTGATCGGAAAGGTGCCGGTGAGGATTGTACCGCTTTCGCCGGCTTGTGCCTCCGTAAGTATGCTTAGTGCACCTTCCGTACCGAGTCCACAACCTAATTTATTTCACAAGTTTTCATGAGTATTGATGGTATAACGTGAGTCGTAACAATAATATGAACAACACTGTTATTTATTAATAACCATCCTTTCTACATCATGAGCTTCTTCTCTACAATATTTTTAAAGTATTACATGTCTAATACTGTCTAAAGGTTAGGTTCAGTCGCCCTGGTCTCATATGTGTGGCATTGATCACTGCCGCCAGTGCTGTATTCAGCTTGATCTTTTTGATACCGTGGCACAACATCCTTGACTCTTCACCCATGATAAACACATCACCAGATTTTAGTACCAGCTTCTTTGCACGGTCCACACGCTTTTGCTCACCATACAGGAACTCAGTGCCGTCTCCAATGGACCAAGACACTACGGGTATCCCTTTTTAAAGAGATTCTGCTATCTTGTCCTTATCTTGATGTAACCCAAGTCATCCTTCTTTTTCGTAGAAGTTGATAATGCATAGGTCTGCTTCTATGTCTAGGATCGGATTTGCTTCCACTTGCTAAGTGATCTCCATGGCTTGTGTAACAACTGAATGGAATTCTTCAGGTATTTCTGGTGGTGATGCTCCATCTCCTGCTCTCGTCTCTTGGTATGTTTTGGCATACGGATTCCAATCCTTGCCTAGGCTCATCATCCTTAACTTCATCTTCGCTCTTCCACGGTATTCCGGTGTATAGAAACCTCCCGGTCCTACTCTTAACTGGCTGCATCTCCTGATGATGGCTACTTGTGCTTCGGGTGTCAGGTATCCCCTTAATAAAATCATACCTGGTCGGATAACCTGACACTGATCTTTCAGAATTTCTCGGGTTTTGACGTCGGTCTCTTATAGGTTAGGCGTTGCAGGTATTGGATAACAAATGTTGAAATTTCCTAAGGTGGTAGTAAGTTACATCTTACATGATATCTAATTATCTAACTAGAATCTTGTTTAACTCAAACATTCACTCAAAGATGCATGTAATGCGGTAAGCAAGCAGTTTTCACTTAATGGGTTATAGTGGTACCTGGTCTCGATGAGGGTTCAGCCTCATCCTCCCGGTCTACCATATGCAGTGTAGGCGGCCCTGATCTCTGGACTACCTAGGGTCCCTTACTAGCAGCAGGATGCGTCTCCTTCGGACCGCCGGATCCAGGGTTCGGTGTGGCCTTACCCTTGCCCTTGCTCTGCGTGTCGGGTCGGTAGGCTCTACTCTCGGGATTCCTGTAGCATTCATAGGCTCGATGTCCCAACACCTTACACAAATTGTACTTCACCTTGTTGCCCTCACAGTCGAGTCCGGGGTGGTCCTTGTTAGACCTGTCACGGTTATAATGGCGCTGGTAGCTCCCGGCCATTCTGCTTCCGGACTCGGATCCTGATTGTATACAACATTAGTAACTGGATTTCTAGGTTGCTAACTGATTGCTAAATTAATTTAAGGAGTAAACCCTTAGGCACTTTCGAGCGCAGAGGCTTTGCTGCTATTGCATAAGTCAGCTTCAGAGGCTCTTTAGTAGCCTTGCCTTTATCACCTTTCGGGCCCTTCTGGGACTAGGGCTGGTACTTCCCTTTCTTGTACCCATCTTGCCCTTGGTTATCGGCTCCCTTACCAGCAGCCTTCCTTTTCGACGCATGGTCTTCGTCCCTCAACTGGACGGTAATCTCAACCTTAGCAGTGGCATGATAGCACTCCTACTTTCAATATATTAATCACATATTTGTATGGTGTATAACTTCAATCACTTTATAAGCAGTTTAGACTCTCTCATTACCTGCAAGGTAGTATAGCTCGTCGGCCCCATGCCATAGCGTAGTCGTTGGCTCAGCCCGCCGTAGAAACGGTCAACCAAGATCTGGTCCGAGTATCCCAGTCCCGGTAGAAGACGGAGAAGAGCGGTGAACTCATAGTAGTAGTCGTCCACTGTCATCATGTCGGTCTGCTTCAAAGCATCCAACTGTAGACGCTTCTTCGTCTGGACATGGGCAGGGTAGTACTTGGCTCGCAGCAAGGCCGTGTACTGTTCCCAGCCGAAAAGTCGGGGTTGGCCACATGCTCGGCCCTTACCAACTTCCACCAATCGCTCGCTGCACCCTTCAGATAGAACACAGCAAGACGAACCTTGGTTCCAACTGGAACATCAAGGGTTTCGAAGACGGTCTCCATCTCGGAGATGTACGCCTCGAGCTTGGCGGGATCGATCTCCCCTCTAAATGGTGGGGGTCGAAGATCGGCGAGATTCTTCACCCAATTTGGTTCTCGGGGCTGTGGCGGTGGTGGGGCAGGCGGTGGTGCGCCGGGATGATAACCCATGTGCCCCAGGGCGGCAGCCACGATCTCAACTATCGTCTGCCCGCCCGGTGTCTCAGCAGCCTCGGCTTCCTCTTCTTCCTAACATCTGAATAAGTACAATGCACATTAGGCTTGTGACTACAAAGGTCTACGTTTAAGAGTTTATAACGTCCGTTAGACGATAAAGATGATCCACACTTATTAGTGGTCGTCTAACTCTTCTCACACTAACATCTCACACCCTTAACCCATAACTCATATCTTAACTCAGTATCTACCTAGGTTGGGTAATTCTAGTCATCAGAGCGTAACTACTCTCTGATACCACTTTTTGTAACACCCCAACTCTTTAAACCATGATTATCGCATAAGCCTCCAAGCATATATATAATAACGCAGTGAAAATATTCTACAAGTTGGTGTTACCGCCGTTAGTCACCCACGTGACTAACTAGGCATACGAAATCCCCAGTTTCTAGATACGGTCTGAGAGACTTGAATATACCGAATATAAGTATTTACAAAGTCTTAACCAAAAGATAACGAGTATGAAGTATCTCACATGCTAACATAGTTTACAACAACCACTAATATCGACAAACGAGTGTACATACACAGCTCGTATACAAAAGTAAAACCCACAGTAAGTCTACCCGCTCCTACTCTCAAAGGGGCTCAGCACCTTCGCTGGTATGATTACCGTGAAGCCCACAAGCTAACGAGGCTACACACGACTATTTTGTCGTAAACATGCAGTTGATTTATCATACAAACAATAATAAGAAGTGCTATAACACACAACTCAATCATATGCAAAAAATCAAAGCTCAAACAGATCGAACGACATAATAGACGTTCATTAAGTAAGTGAGTTAGCTTTTTAACTCCTTAAGTTTGAGAAACATTTAATTCTTGTATTCTCTTTTATCTCAAATATGTCAACCTTTCTTTAATTAGATCGAGTTGCACCTTAGTCCATTGTTTATTTTTGTCGGGTCAAAAGTAACCCTAGTCAATGAGCTATTAACTCCATTGGTTTAAACAAACAATATTTTTTAAATTGGGATTTAGGTGATCCCGCTGCACCATCTTAATCCGCCTCCCACCTCAAACAAAATTTCAAGGTGACCGAGTCTATTTGTCGACTCTAGGTGACAAGTCCGAAGACGAGTCTAAATGGGAGTCGGATCTGATACAGATACTGACATCCTCCTTCAAACACATGTGACCGGACCGTCCCGGATTCCTCGCCCCCCAAGTTTAGTTAGTAGAAGTCTCAAGACATGTTTGTTAGTTAAACCTCTTTCGGGTATTAACCAACCAATAACAGGGAGTGATTCATAATCTCATACAATTGTTTACTAAGCGTTGTTAGTAAGTAAACTCAAAGGTAAGTCGTGGTAGTATATTACGAACACGTAAATAAATACGGTAAACCGGTTCCATGCTTTATCTTGTTAGGCTTAACACTTAAACATACAACACACAAACCGAGGGACACCTCGTTAGCAAGCAAGCTACAAGAAAACTATATCGTTCACCGTTGTTGTTGGTTGTCTACTCTCCTCCGAAGTCCAATTACTCAAACCCTATAACATTCATCGAATTGGGTGGTTAATTTCTTTTAATTAACCTAGCCCATTTAATCACTAATGATTTCCGACTAATAATTGTTAAGTCATTGTAGCTCAAACTTAATCACATAAGTTAATCATTTCTCATTATATCTTATACTTGTTCACACCTCTAATGACCATTACATGTCACCAAACAACTCCTAACAATCATATAATAGCATTACCAATCAAGCCCCCTCATTTCCCTTCATTTTCTAACCTTCGGTGTAATTTTTTGATGTGGTCCAGGACTTGGCCCGGGACTTGGTCCGGACCCTTAGTCCCGGACCAAATGGTCTAGACAATTCTCGGTAATGAAAATGGTGTGGTCCGGGTCTTGGTACCTATCCTCGGTCCCGAACCACTACTGAAGTGAATTTTTGGTAAGTTTCTAGTGCTGGTCCAGGACTTTATGCAAGACCAGGGTCCCGGACCAGTCTTAACAAGTTTTTCTCGGAGGTTTTTAAGGTGTGGTACGGGACTTTATCCAAGGACTAAGTCCCGGACCATACATTAATCTGTTACATTTTACAGTTTGAAGTTGTCATTCTAACTTGTTCCTTTTCCCATTTCTTTTCTAATCTTTCCACATTCATCCTAGCATGTTCTAACACCATTATAACACCTTAAGCCTTCCTAATCCAATGACCAAACTCATCACTTAATCTTTGGTCATATTACACAATTCTCACTCTTTTTACCTAACATTTGCAACTTAGTTTCCTAGGTTTCTAGGATGTAAAATTGCTCACGATCTTAACTAATTCAATTGTTTCACTCACAATGATTTTGACCACACTAAATCCTTCCTAGACACTTTCATCTCCTTTACTCCATCTACTCATAATTCTCATAGTTATACCGTCTAGTGCATAACTAGATCATCTTAAGTCTTTTTACACCCTTTTCCTATAGATTTTTGCATGATTCAACACACTCATCATACCATCATTGTGGTGTGTTTAATTTACCCATTTGATTTTTAATTCCTCCTAAACAACTCTAGGTCATTCTGATTCATAAGAATATCTTAGTTAACTCATTTCTGCCCAAATTCCTTTAATGACTCCTAGTACAACCTAGGTCAAAATAACTCACAACTACAACTAAAAACACTTGGTTTCTACTCAAATTTTTCCATAGCTTCTCCACCGTATTGCTATGACCAAATGCATAGTTTTTCTTCTCTAATCAACACAAGTTAACTAAATCCTTAGTGGATGTTCTTAACACACCAATTGCACTCAAATACATTAATCCACAATATAATACATTAACCTTAAATTGCTTGGCACTTAGGCCCTTAAATGACATGGCTCTTAGGCGCTTAAATGACATAATTTAAACACTGAATTTCACATAGCCACCTGCACACAACAATAATCCCATGACAATGCATAAAAGCTCTTATAATTCATTTGTGATTGTTTTTCTATCTCATAAGTCATTGGCTCCTTAGTCACAAGTTCATAAGTTTGTTTATACCAACATAAACACAATTCCTTAAGGCATTAAAATACATTAGGGTAGATAATTTACCTTAAGATTTCAAGCCCTTTTTCTCTCTTCTTTTCTTGGTTTTCTTGATTGGAAATCGGCCAAGGAAGTTTGATCACTTGTTAAACTTCTAACCAAGGTTCAAATTATGATAATGAGTGCTAGGTAAAACCCTTAAACTCATTAAAACAACTCTTAATTATTAAGAGAGTGCTTAGTGCACTAAATTGAATGATTACCTTAGGAATCTTATGATGGTGTTTTGGCAAGGAATCAAGGCAACAATTACACTAAGCTCTTGAAGATTGAATCAATACTAATACAAGGAATGAAATAAGCCGTCTTGGTAAACAAATTTTCGGCCATATATGAAAATGGAAGGAAAGATGAGTTTTTAAAGTTTTTCTTACCTTAAACCAAGGAGAATGTAAACTAGCTCTAGAACATGTAATTTTCTCTTCAAATTGAGCTCATTCAATGGAGTCAAACTTCATATTTGGAGGTTTTGAAAAGAGGGAAAGCAAGGTATTGACTCAACTAGCAAGATTATGTATTTTGTTTTGGATTTGGAGCTTGGAGTTGACTTGAGCAAGCAAGGAAAGATGAAGAACAATTGAGCTCAGATATTTTACGTAAGGTAGAAGAAGAGAATGAAGGTAGTGGCCGGTTGGGAAGGGAAGGAAGTGAGAAGAGAGGAAAGCAAGAGAGATATTTGTTTACTTATGCCAAAAGTAAGTGAATAGTGAATTTCCTCCTCCTTCATTTTCAACTAATGCTGGCAGCTAATGGTGGTGACTCACCATTGAAAACTGGCCCCATTAGATATTTTATGGAGGTCATTTGACCATTGACTAATTAAGGAAGACTTAATGCTTAATTTTAGCACTATTTGGGTACTATTCACAATTAGTGCCCAATTTGTGATTTTTTTTGTAAATTCTTTGAATTAGGCTTCCTAATGTGATACTAAGTAGTAAACATGTTGATTAGGGTGTATACTTGGTCATTTAGCCACTCAAAACTCATTTCTAAGACAATTGTTCAAAAATATGCTTTAAGGAGTCTTAAAGCACAATTTGTGTTTTAACTTGTTTTTGAGCTTTGTTTTATTTGGTAATTGTTTTAACATGTTCTTTAGCATGTTAATGAGGTCTAGGAATGCTCTTGGGGTCCTAACCAAGGTTAGACAAAGTCTTGAGCAAGTTTTTGCTTAGATTGTCTTTATGGTGCATTCTTGTGTTTTCGATGGCTTAACTTGTCTACCAATGTTTCTAAGGCATGATTTGACATTATTATATAATAATTTAATGTTTAATTACCATATATGGGTTTGGGGTATTTCATAATAAAATTCGGTCACCTTTTTCTGGATGTTCCTTGTGTTTTACTCGTAATCTTTGCAATGGGCCAGCTTCCTGCGAAAGGGTGGGGGGGGGGTGAAGGCCAGTACATTTCTTTTCTTATTATGATTCTTCTTATTTACTTTATTTTGTTTCTTTCTTTTGACAATGAGGCGTTAAGCCATTTTTTCTTACGGGAACAAAAGTTGGTTTCTTCGTACCCGACTTTCATTACTCGCTTTAATTTTTAAGGCAATTGAGCCAATTTTGTGTACGGGAAAGAAAGCTCGTTTCTTTTTGCCTCGACTTAGAGGTGTTCGAGCCGATTGTGGTGAAGGATAAAAAGCTGGTTTCATCCTTAGGGGTATTTTCCCTTTATGAAACGTGGTTCTCTGGTCAGGCGGACAACATATTAGGTCTAGTTCAGGGACTTTGAATGTTTGGCGCACTTCAAACACTAGTCGTGTTTTGATTTTCAGATGCAAGACACACATTTGAACACTAGACGTGTTTTGGGCTTCGAACGCTAGACATATTTTGGGCTTCAAACGCTAGACATGTTTTTGAATACTATACGTGTTTTGATGATGAGACACGGGTGTTCATTGGGTTCGTATATGGATTCTCAAGGGATTGATGTCGAACTAATTTTATTTAGGGCATTCGAGCCGGGTAACACATGTTACTTAGGAAATGCTAGGGGAAACAAAAATTACCTAGAGATGCTTAAGAACCATGAATATTACCTAGAGATGTCGCGGGTTCGTGCATCGTTGTTCTGCTTTTTGAACCTTTTGACCCGCATGTTGGTGACCATGACTTCGATCGGAGACACTTTAAAAAAAGCGACTATTCCCTTCATTTTTTTGGGCGGGGATCCTTGGAGTTAAAGTCGTTGTTTTACCGGAGCTACTTTATTTTCTCGTCCCCTTCGTCGTTTGGGTAGTATATATACCGGCCCAATTCACCCTGGCGGGACGCTTGGTCAAGCTTTGTGGAGCCCAGTGTAATCCTTTGTGTTATGGCAGGCTCGACTGTGGAACTCACAATATGCTTTTGGTCTTTTGCTCCTGGGACAGGGAGTGAGATGGGCATCTCCTACGAGCGCTTCCCTGGCGGCGACCGCAAAAACCTCTGTCATCGGCTTGTTGAACCGTCTAAGTTCCGGCACGTGGGACCTTTTATCCTGATAAGGTTGTTACGGCTTGACCAGGCTGCTGAGGCGACACATCTAACTTTGAGGTCTAGAATTGTGGCTCTTGTTATAGTTATCACCATTGTGCGATGTCCGGGGTCCCGACTTCCGGTGTGGCCTTTGTTCTTTCCAATTTTCTTGGTGGCTTCATCCTTGTGGGAGTAGTTGTGGGCCGATTTGGCTATTTCCCACGCTATGCGTACAAACTTTTCACCCTTTATGTATTTTATGGCCCGCGTGATGAGGTCATCGTAGGATTTAGGTTTTTCATGGTCAGTTCCCTTATGAATTTGATTTCTGCCAAGCCGTTGTGGTAGGCAGAGATGATGACCGAGTCTTCAGGTTGGTTAATCTTAGTGACGGCTCTTCAGAACCGCTTGGTATACTCTTTGACATCCTCACTAGGGCGTTATCGCATGCCTATGAGGTTGAAGGATGTCTTCTTGGTACACCGTTCGACTACAAAGTGCGATAGACATGGCTGGTCGGGCTCCTCGAAGCTCCAGATGGACTTGTTGGGCTGACGTGTGAACCATGTGAACACCGGCCTGATTGGGATGACGAGAAGAGGCGGCATCAGGCGTGACCAATGATGTAAGTCACAACCATGGTGTATTTAAAGCACATAAAGTGGTCCATGGGATCCCTTGAGCCATCGTACACATGGATATTTTTGGCGGAGTTAGCAGGATAAAGGGTTTGGTTCACCTCACTACAAGAAAAATCAGATTTAGCTACCACTGTATATCAGTAGCTAAATCATCAGTTTTGGTAGCTAAACACAACGGGCTACCGCATTTTATGATTTAGCTACTGATATACAGTGGTAGCAAAGGTCCTAGTGGCTAAATTAAAAATAGTTACCGTTTTGGAATGCGGTAGCTATTTCGCTTTGGCCTCGCTACTACTTTTCCTATAGCTAGATATTGCTACCATTTTAGAATGTAGTAACCAAATGGCTACTAGTGTAACAGTAGCAAAATGGCTTCGAGTATAACAGTTGCGAAATCGTTACTAGTACATCAGTAACAAAATCGATACTAGTGTAGCAGTAACAAAATCGCAACTAAAATATTGGTAGCAAAATGGCTACTAGCAAAGCATGCTAGAATGGTATGTAGATAGCTCTACACTACTACTGAACAATGGGCACCACCACCATTCAAATCCCACAAGAAGTGGGAGCCATATGCCCGCGTAAGACTATGTTATGTGTACACACATCTAGGATCGAACCTTACAACGTATGAGTATAAATAGACCTCCATACCAATGACATATTTAATTCAAACTAGTGTGTTAAAATGTGTATAGAGCAGGAATCGATCCCCCGATGTTTGGGATGAATATAGAATGTCTTAACCATTGTGCCATGATAGTTATTCACATCATATACAGAAACTACGTATATATTGAATGTTTGATACTGTAAATATAAATGGAAGTTTTTGCCAAGACATGATCAAACCAGGGATATATTAAAATTAATAAAATAGATATATGGCCGATTATATAATATAACAAATTAATTTAATGCGACCAAAATAGTAAAGTTAATAAAAATTTAAGTATATTATTGGCTTAAAATTATAAAAAATTAAAAAATATACATATATATCTTTTAAAAATCTTTGAAATGTCAGAAATTATACAAAAAAGATAATATATTATGTAAAGTTACTTATATAATTAAGTCTTATTATATAGTGTTACAAATACTAATATAATATACATCATTACATGAAAATTAAAACTTTTAAATAATATATTTTGTTTTTGTAAATTTGTATAATATAATATTTTTATAAATTTTAATAGATGTATAATATTGTATAATCTTGACTAATTTAAATTGTTTTAACTTTACTATTTTTCAAAATCCTATTAATTTGTGTGATGTTTTGTAAATTAAAAACATTAATATATCGTATATTTATGTACGTTTTATTTTAATTTTGTATACTTTTAACATTTTATAAATTTATACACATATATATATATATATTCAACTTACTTTGCAAATTTTAACCTACGCGTCAACTAATTTAAATTGTTATTAGTTTTAGTTTTTTTTATGTTTTATTAGTTTATGTGGCTTTTGTAAATAAAAGTATCATATAGTAATAAAAACTATATTAAATTAAATATATATATATACACACACATACATATATATATACACACTTAACTAATTTAAATTATTATTACTACTATTTTTATATTAATTTTGTAAATTTTAATCAACATATGTACTAATTTAAATAATTAATACTTTTACTCTATTTTATAATGTATTAATATATGTGATACTTTGAGACTTAAAAATATTATAATATCAAAAATATATTATGTTAGGTATATCTTATATGATAAAACAAATTCTAGTAGTAGTATATAGTTTAATTATTTTTCACGAATTAGACAATTTTAATTTAATTATTGTTCTTTTTCAAAATTTTGATAGCTAAAAGCTAACCAATATACTATATTTAAAAAATTTAAAAATTTATATAAAAAGACAATATGTCCACTATGGCAGTAGTACTATAGGTTAGTATTTCAAACTATATAGTAATCACAAGTTTAAGTTATAAGAATAATAATTTTGATACCGCATTCATTTGTTGTATTCTAGCATGATACCAACTAAAGTTTATTAGCATTATTAGTCAGTAGCGATTTTGAAATTGAATTATATAGTATCACACATTTAAATTATAAGAGAATTATAATTTCACTATTACTTAAAAATATTAGCTATCATTTTTATAATGTAGCACAATATTAGCCATAATCTCATTAACATCATTAGTCGGTAGCAATTTCATAATTAAAGATAGTAACAATTTTTATGCTTGCTAAAAATATTCGCTACCGACGCCCAAACAGTAGCAGAACGGCAACCGTGATGAGTGTTAGTAGCAATTTTATTAACTTAGCTTATCTATTTGGTAGTAGCAACTTTTAGTAGCAATTAAGCTACTAGTTATAATATTTTTCGCTACTGCTGCTTTAATAGTGGCACAATAGCTACCATGATTCAATTAGCCACATCTTGCAGTAGCTATTCCGTAATTTAGCTACCAACATTGGTAGCTAAATTGTTCTTACAAAAAGAACCAAGATGAAATCAAAAATAGCTACTACTAATGGTAGCAGTCTTGTCAAGCGATAGCGATTTGGCTACTGTTTAAAAAATCTTGCTACCATTGTCGTTGTTGTAGCAAAATAGACACCACTATGTTAGTTCCATTAAAAATCAGTAGCAATTTTTGAAAGTAGCTACCAATATATGTGTGGTAGCAAATCATTGGTAGCTAAATCTGTTTTTTCTTGTAGTGCCTCTTCGAAGAAGGGATCTTGGTCTCCTACTTTCCATCTGTCTGCATCTATTGTTGCCTGCTGGCTAGCGAAGCGTTCAACCAGGTCAGCCATCTGTTGTTGCAGGGCCATGACTTTCTCCAATGAAATTGTTTGTTGTTCATGGGAGGGGTTCTTAGAAAGTATTTCTTGCTCTTGGAATGGTTCTGCCATTTGGAGATTCTTCTTTGTGAGAGATAAAGAAACTTTTATAGTGATGGTGAGAATGTTCCCATAGAAGGCGCCAAATGTTAGAGTATAATCTATGATGTAGGTTTGGGTTTATTGTTTAGATTGTTGTGGATTATGGTTTTGAGTTAATGATTTGAAGGAGCAAGATGACACAAATATTTACATGGTTTGATATTGAATGATCTAGTCCATGGGGGTTTTGACAGAGGTTATTAGTATGATTGAGAGAATACAAGCGAGTATAAAGAGTATTAATGTATGCATGAGAAATAAATGGGGCATTTATTGCTATTTAAAGAGAAAGAGACAGATGATCCGGCTTGCTGCTCATCTGCTGGCCTGGTTGGTAACGCGGGCTACCTCCATGTGGATTAGGGATGACATTACCCGGGATGGCCTTTTCAAGAGCAAGAAAAGCACACATCCAACTTGGGGTATTTAATGATGTGTCGGGTATATGTGCAAGTGGTAACAACGATTCGATGAGACCAATGGGACGGGATGTCAGGGTCGTGCATGCCAAGTTATGAGTGCTCTATGTAGTAGAGCCGTAGTTGTTGCAGTATGGATCTAGCCGGGGAGACTGACCGGGGTTTCTGCTGGGGAAACCCGGCTGATTTTGACCGGCTAGTCTCGGATTTAACCTTCATTTAGGATCGGGGTTTCCGTCAGGGGGGGATACCCGGTTCTTTGGGCTCGGTGCTTGGTTATTCCCCGGTTGTTGGCTCCTCATTTATGGTACATGTTTAGAAGTACAAAATTTTGTGTTAGCTACGTTATTGACATGATTAAGGTGAGGTTAATTACATTGTACTAACAAGGGAAAAATTAAGATAAGTGTGATCTACATCATCAGAAAGGTGGCCGCCTAAAAGAAAAGAAGAACAACTACTGTGATATCTGTTCAATATTTCTTAAGGAGAAAACCATTTAATCCATCAGACTGATAGTTTACTAGAGTGATAGCCCTTACACATCATTATGTAATAGTGTGTGGAGACCCGAGGTCCATTCTATGTTGTTGATGATCTTGCCTTCAACGTACACAAACGGGTTTAGGTTTACAAGAGGATTGGATAAATCAAAGAGGTTGGAAACATATTATCTAGCAACACGCGGTCGGTACCTATTCAACCAAACTAACAAATACCATTATCATCAACAAGGGTATGAATGGTCATTTTGCTTTGTCTATAAGTGGACCATGAGAGGATAAAGGAAGTGTTTTTATCCCCATATGAATGCCATGAATATCTTGCACATTAAGCCCATGCATGCTCTTCTTCAAGTAAAAGGGATACAATTTCCTTACTACTAATTTTTTGTTGTTGCTAACTTTTCTCATCAAATACAGTAATGATGATATGACCAAGTTCCTTTAGTTTCCACAAAATTTTATTGCAAAGATTATGAGTAGGTGACTCAAGAGCCGTTGGGAGTCTAAGACCACATTCTCTAACATTCCCTTAAATTTAGGGTTCTATTTAACCAGATATCTCTCACAATTTTGCCGCAGAGTGTGTTACTAACCCAATATTTTTTTAGTATGAATGGTCTCCTTCTCATCGATTGGATCTCATTAATTGAGTAAATCAAAATGGGGCGATAGTCAGACTTTCCTCAATAAAGGTGTTTAATTTCTTATTTGAGGAACACTTACCGCCAATCCTTCGTTGACAAGGCCGCGATCAACTATGCTTTTGGTGTTTTCATTTTCAATCGATAATGATCAAAGGTGAATGGGGGACCAACAAAGCCCAATTCTTTAAAGATGCAAACATTGTCTAGATCTCTACTGTCTCTCATTGCTTTGATTATTTTGAATAATTCTCTTAATCTTTCATTGAGGCGCAAAACCTCATTGTAGTCTACAAGTATGAGCCATGGATGGAAATCCCAATTGGGGTGTCCAATGAAATTCCAAATTAGTTGCGTACTCTTGAAATCGCTCCCATCATAAGTGCTAGTCAATTTTAAAAAGGATCAAGAAATGGATCATTGACCTAAGAATCAATATCTACATGTGAAACATCCATCAAAAGATTAGCATTCAACCATATTTTATAGCTTAGTCACCCAATGTGCATCTTTCAAATGCATGGACACAATCACTAAGAGTATAAGAATGCATGTAAAGCACACAAATACAAACAATTAAAGAAGAAAATTATTGTCAGGTTGTTAGAATATTACTTGATTCATATGGTTGTTGTGTAGTTTTTTGTTTTTATAAAATCCTAATTACAATTAATGGAGATAGAACCGGGGTGTTAAACTTAAAACTGTAGATATACACAAAAGCTAATGCTAGCTCAGCAATCTATAGGCTTTTACAAAATTCAGCAATCTTTAGTTATACCGACATAACAAAACGAAACGCATCTTTGTTATTATTCTTTAGTTATTATTAATAGTAAACAATGGCAACGTCAAAAGAAGTCCTTAAAAAAAACAAAAAAAAGTTGCGACATCAACGATACAAATATGTTTTAAATGTACGCTTTTTTGTTTGTATTACATGTCGGGAGCAAGTTGTATAATAAATCGGAACGGAGAGGGTGGCGAAGGCGCCACGGTACTGTGTGGCGACAACTCCACTTGTCAAGCTATGGTTGGTGGAATTAATGAGGAAAAATAAATTAAGGAAAAAAAAGTTGAGAAACGCGTGTAACTACCGGAGTTTGGGGGTTGAAATATTAGGAGAGAGAAAATAATTCTTTTCTTTCAAAATGATATAACTCACAAAATATAAGTGCAAAAATAAAAAAAATTATAACATTGTTCATCATTTTTCGTGCTCTTTAAAACAAGATGCATCATGGATATGTTTTGGTAAACTTAAAATTTTATATTTTAGAATGAGTATATATTATGTATTTTTAAAGTGAATCTTATTCATTAGCAAAATGAATATTCTTTAATAATAAAATGAACCTTATTCATTAACGAAATGAATCTTACACCAAACACTCTAAAAACCACCATAGTAAAGTTAAAAACGTCGAAGACATTTTTATGGTTTGTAGCCTAAACCACAAACCCTAAAAAACTGTCGAGTAGTGACGACAATATAAAGTGTAGAACTAATGCCAAAAGATTACCCTACCTCCCCCCAAAACACCCTAAAACCCACCATTGCATAAGTTGTGGTATGATTAACTTTTACTAGTATTAAATAAAATATTCACTTTTCTTAAACCTTTGATTCACCTTTAAAAGACTTTTGATTCACTTTTCTTAAACCTCTGATTCACTTTTCTTAAACCTCTTCTTCACTTTAGTTAAAACAATCTCTATTTACGAGAATCAGTTTTCTTAAACATTTGATTCACTTTGCTTAAATGCATGATTCACTTTATAAATACCTCTGATTCACATTTCATAAACCTCTTAATCTATGCTTACGAGATTCACTCTTATTACTCTGATTCACTTTGTAACAACTTGTGATTCACTTTTTAACAACCTTTGATTCACTTTTATAAAAACTCTGATTCACACTAGTCAAACAATCTCTGTTTATGAGATTCGCTTTTTTTAACATCTTTTTTACTTTTAAGCAACTATCTGATTCACTTTTTAACAACTTTTGATTCACTTTGTAACACTCTTTGATTCACTTTTCTTAACTTGAAGATTCACAATGAATCTTGAAAAATATGTACATACGAAAAATAAAAAATTTAAAATTTATCTAAACATATTCATGTTTGGTCTTATTTTGAAGAGCACGAAAAATGATGAACAATGGTATAATTTGTTTTATTTTTGCACTTATATTGTATAAGTTATGACATTTAGAAGAAAAAAAGTATTTTCTCTCTCCTCATCACATACTACCCTCCTGTACGCGCGTCTGTTGTTCCATCTTCTTCTATTTCTTTCTTTATTTGATCTGCAATAGAGTATTAACATGTGCCTGAAATTACACACCAATACAAAAGGACAAAAAAAATGTTAAAAGACCAAAGTGGCCATCGCCACCTTACAGCATGGCGCAAACGCCATGTACGAATTCGCGTAATAAATAATCACTACTATTTTGGTCGTCATTTTAATAGAACTTGTCCCGATCTAATATAATCATATATAAAAATATTAAATTATATATAAATTATAAAAATTAAATATAAATTTAACTAATATTTATTATTAAATATCTAATTTTATTTGTATACAAATTTTTAATTTTTTATTAAATATTAATTTTAAGTTTTTTTATTAATTAATTTATAATAATAAAATTCAGAACTAATTCTCTCCAGCTAAAAAAAATGCATTGAGGACGGCCTACTAATCCACCTAAATGGAAGCACGCCGAGTATTAAATCTCCTAAACAGCCGCTTCACCATGTAGGAAATGACATCTTTTGTATTGACAGCTGTAACTAATTTAATGGAGCAGATATCAAGATCCTTCCAAAAAGAAATCAAGGTCCTATCTTTCTCATTTATATTGGGTGTGTATGATGTCAGTGGTGTGTATGTTCCCGGAAGCGTCTTATTCATTTTTTTTCTGTTTTATTTTGGCAAGACAACTAATCAAGTACTGATATCAAACGGATTGTGTGATTATGACTTGGAATTGATAATCGTCAATTTTTAAAACTACTTAGGATGTAAGAAATTAATCTTTATATTTTTAATTTAGAATAGTATATTATTTTATATTTTGTTAATGCATGTATTTTATCAAGATTTCATAAACTTTTCAAAGTACATCATATACACATTAAATTTGATTAATTTCCTTATAAACAATACTACAAGATTTCAATAGTAGTATTATTTAGTTGAACTAAATACCAAGGCCTCATAATGACAAAAAACGCAAATTCTTGGCTAAAGGTCATTGTAGCCAAGATGGCTACATACCCAAACGTGCGTGTGATTTGTTTTTTTTCTTTATCACAAAATTTTTAAATTGTTGTAATTTTTAATATATAAGTCCAAAATGAAAAAAAAACTATATTATTATTTATCTAAATTCAAACTCTTCAAAACAAGACCAGTCATGGATATATTTTGGCAACTTAAAAAAATTATTTTTACATGTATAGTGCACAGAACGTAAAAGAAAACTTGTACAGATGGTCATACAAATCTGTACAAATGTTCATTAAAACATGTACATCCACACGTAAAAATATGTACATCCTCACATTAAAAACATACAGATGGTCACATAAAACTGTACGAATCATTAAATATGTACATCCTTAGATTAAAATTTGTACATATAAGAGAGAAAACTTGTACGGATGGTCATACAAACATGTACAGATGTTCATTAAAAAACATGTACATTCTCACATTTGAACATGTACATCGTCACATTAAAACATGTACATTCTCACATTAAAATATGTACATACATCCTCACATTAAAATATAATAGTATACATGTAAAAATATTTTTTTTTAAGTTGTCAAAACATATCCATGACTGATCTTGTTTTGAAGAGCTTGAATTTAGATGAACAATAATATAATTTTTTTTCATTTTAGACTTATATATTAAAAGTTATAACAATTAAAAATTATTGTTGTGATAAAGATAAAACAATAAAAAAAATTAAAAAAGGAATCAGCCCGCTCCCACTGCTGGAAAAAAAAAGAATAAAAAACGGGCTGTAAAACACGCTTTGTGTAGTAAGCGTTTTTTTTATAGTGACCAAAACACATAAAAAACGCTTTGTGTAGGAAGCGTTCTTTAAAGTTTATGGCCGGAGCACATAAAAAACACTTATATTAGGAAGCATCATTTATAGCTCTTAGTAAAACACTATAAAGAACGCTTCTTAATAATAAGCGTTCTTTATAGTCGACTATAAAGAACGCTTATTATTAAGAAGCGTTCTTTATAGTGTCTTACTAAGAGCTATAAATGACGCTTCCTAACATAAGCGTTTTTTATAAGTCAAGTTTTAATGGACGCGCATTTTTTGTCTCAAATTTGAACATGCCGCTCTTCTCTCTTCTTAATCTTCCATATATTCTCTTCTGGAGATGGATTTTTTGGCTCAAATTTGAACATGCCGCTCTTCTCACTTCTTAATCTTCCATATATTCTCTTCTGGACGTGGATTTTTTGGCTCAAATTTGAACATGTCGCTCTTCTCTCTTCTTAATCTTCCATATATTCTCTTCACTCGCGTTAATTTTACAACCTTCGCTGCACCTTGCAATTCTCTTCGCATGGTAATTTTGCAACCATAACTGGCGACCAAGGAACATGGATTGCGCCTCTTCCATACTCTTCGATCATAGAAATTTTGCAACCGGCCATAACTGGCGAACAATGAACGTGCTCTGCACCTCTTCCATTCTCTTCACTCATGGTAATTTTGCAACCCTAACTAGTGAACAAATAATATAATGCTCTGCACCTCTAGCTTCCATTCTCTTCACTCACGTACTCTTGTGCTTGCGAACAAGTAACATACTACTCTGCCTCTATCTTCTCATGGTAATTTTGCAACCCTAATCAACTGACCTACAAGGAACATGCATGCTCTGCGCCTCTTCCATTCTCTACTCATGATTTTGCAACCCCTAGCGAACAAAGGAACATGCTCTGCGCCTCTTTAGTTCTCTATTCACAATAATTTTACAGGTTTTTGTATGTCGAATATGTGAAATGCACAGGGAAAGGGAAAATAAATATAATAATAATAATAATAATAATAATAATAATAATAATAATAATAATAATAATAATAAAGAACGCTTCCTTATAAAAGTGTTCTTTATTCTATCAAAAATATGGCGCCAAGACACTATAAAGAACACTTCTTAATAATAAGCGTTCTTTATAGTCGACTATAAAGAACGCTTATTAATAATAAGCGTTCTTTATAGTGTCTTACTAAGAGCTATAAAGAACGCTTCCAAATATAAGCGTTTTTTTATAAGTCAAGTATAAAGAATGCTTCTTAAGCGTTTTTTATAACTCTTACTTTTTGCGTCGCTCGCATAAAGAACGTTGTATAAACGTTCTTTTAAAGCTGAAATACGCGTTTTTTATTCTTTTTTTCCAGCAGTGTCCATACTCTTCGATGTGTTTTTCTTTCTTTTGTTTTCTATTTTGTCCCAACTCCCACTATACTTTATTAATTACAAAATTACCCTATTATAACCACTGATAACTACTTAAAGATATTTTTTATTTTAATTTGACTTAAATATGTAGCCATCTGGCTACATTCAGATGTAGCTCAAACAAATTACCTAAAATTAAACAACAGTCCTCGGTAAGGCCTAATGCGCCGCTCATCATAGGTCAGGTGAGCAAACTGTTAAAACGGATATCCATTTATTAAAGTTTAAAATAAAATATACCGAATTAACCAAATTTAATACTAATATATGTTTTAATCGATAACCATTTTTATATTACACTAATAATCGTTAACCGTCCCATAGTTGAAATTTCTAAAATAACCAAAATAATCAAACTTTCTAAATTAACCAAAATGACCGAACTTTCTAAAATAAATGAAATAACCCAACTTTCATAATTAATTGAAATAATCAAAATCTAAACGTAATTGAGTGAGTAGTGAAATAATAGATACAATTATTAGTTTAATAAAATTTTTATCGGATAACCGTTTAAAACCGAAATAACCAAACTTTTATAAAACAATTAAAAAATATGGCGATCAAATAAAAAAAATACAATTATTTTAGATAACCAAAATAATCGTCCCACTTCTTTATTTGAGTCAAAACTTTTGGAATACAATCAACTCTGCCTCAATCATTTCTAAACTTTCACCAAATGCACTTTCGTTATATCCAAGCTAAACGAGTGTTGGTTCCCCACTTTCCTTTGTCTTAAATTAGGTAATGAAAAAGCTAAAATTTAAAACAATGATATCGATAATAGATAGTATTTCTTCTTATGGAACCGTATTAATATTTCAATATATGTGCGTCCTCGAATGGTAAACCTGTTTCTTATTTATATGAAAAGAAACATGAAATATTTGGCTTAAAAGAAGATAAGTTTCACAAATTAATTAATACGTAATTCAAAAAATAATATGCTAGTTAAATTAACGAATCATGTAAGCAGGTCAAAGTCATATATAGCAATCCGGTGGGAATGTGTATATCACCTACGAAAAATTGTGTTACTAATTATCAACCAATAAGATAAAAACTTGAAGATACATGCATGTGCACCCGAGATTTTGAAAATTTTAACAGATTTTATAGACAATGCTATAATCTATTTGAAAAATGATATTTTTGCTTACCTAAATTATTATAAATTTACAAAATAGCATAGAATAACATAATTTCAATAAAATTATTTGATATGTATATGTTAAATTAAGATAATAAAGTTTTTTTTAGAATTTCTAAAAGAACTCCACCCAACGGGTTTCTGATTGTAAATCAATCACTAATTATACTTATCCTATTTATATATATGAACCTAATTCATACATCCTCCCGATCACACTTAAGGATAATCTTAAAAAAAGAGGGGTTTGCTGAAGTAATTTTTATAAAAATGTAGTATAGATGTTAAGGGAGCGGTTAAAACATCTTTTTTCTTGTTCGCTTTTCATAAATATACGACGTTATCCATAATGGTGCTGAGTTCCTTAGCATATTTCTAGGTGCAATGTAACCAAAATATAATATTTTATTATGTAAGAAACTCTAATAACCTATCAATGTCTATAATTGTAGAGTATCTTAACATTCTCACTCCTTCTATCCACTATTTTTGCTGTAGCATTCAATCATGACTTTTTTTTTATTGTTGCAGAGGTCTAGCCAATGATATTTATTTTCATAGTGTTACTTAATTAAGTAATGATGAGAGAGAAAATGGATGAATTTCACACCACTACAGCAATATTTCTATTTTCTTACTAACACAAGAGAGTGAAATCCACCATTTTGGAAGCTCAATTTGAATATAATATAAAAGATCTCATATAAACAAATTCAAGGGAGAAACAGAATGGAATTAGGAAAGACAATAAAGTGAATTGAAAAAGAATTTCTTTTAATTTTTCCGGTTGTTTGTTTGAGCCGAGAAAAATGAAATAAATAACCGGTCAACGGTTGCTGGTCAATGGTCAATAACAGCCGGTCACCGATCAATGATCATTAGTCATCAGTCAATGGACATATATCGTCGATCAAAATGTATCGGGAAAAAAAAACTTATCCCCTAACAGTGGGTAGGGAATCAAGAGAGAGAGTTTTGGATAATCTATTCTCTTATCTTTTCTGAAAATTGAAAAAACTAACTAAACAGACAACAAAAATCAGAATCACTTTCCTCATTACCCAAAATAAACAACCCGTAAGTTGGGAAGTGTACTACAATGCCTCAATAGCAGAGCCTACCAGATTGCAAACTCTGCCCCATTTTCGACAACATGCCGGAAAGGTAGTAATTGTTTTAGTTACGAGGTTAAATCCACTAATCGTGAACCCTCAGCCAATTAAAATTATCATCATCATTATTATTATAATTGTTTTTTAAACCAGAAAATTGGGAAACTTAACTGACCAACTACATTAGGGAGAAACCTTTGAAGTGATGATATCGTAAGTGTCTTAAATTAATCATCATGTCTACCGAAAGTGATAGATATCTGCTACTGTGTGTTAACCGCACACACCATTTCATTGTAGTATATGAACACTGCCGCCAGACCATAATCAGATTCAAAAACTGCGAATTTATATAGCGGGCCAATTAAACCCTCCTCTCGAGCAAACTCCTTCATCCGGTTTCTTGTCCGCTTTTCCCCTTATCAGTATCCAGTTATAAGTAGGCAACCAACGAAGATGGATGATATCAGCTCCTCCTCGTCTGAAAGCAAGACGAGCAAATCATCATCATCGTCGTCTTTCCTCGCTTCTTGTTCCTCTTTCAGACTCAGAAGATCCAGGAGCTCCGCTCTCTACTCCGGCTCAATCCCCTCCGAATCCGCTCGATTCACATCCTACGAGAGAATCTCCCATTCCATGCGTCTCGATGACGAACCTTTCCCCTCCTCGTTCGACTGGTCAGACGACGAGAGCAGAAGGAAGGGTGATGGTGGCCGCCATAGCAGACGCCGACGTAACCGTGCTCTAAGTTCAAAGATCTCACGACTATTTTCGTTCCTGAGACCTTCAGCGAGAGACGGGGAGAGGGAGGCGGGTTCAGAAAAGAAGTGCGAGGAGGAGGAAGTCGGGTTCTAACTGGCTGCCTGATCCGAACCGGCGGTGGCCCGTACAAGGCTGGGGATAGAATTATTTGTAAAAAGAATTATGTGTGTTATCTTACTGTATTTATTATTATCATTTTTTTTGCAAAAATAAAAGAAGTCAAGTGAGAGAGAACGGAGGTGGGAGGACCGTGTACGCACAAGTAAGCATTTTTTTTGGAATCTCAAAGAGCGTTGATTGTTAATTTGTTATGGAGATAACACGCGTAGCATATTGCAGCCGGCAAGCCGCTTCACATTTTTTTATTACAAAAAAATAGTTACAAACAATACTCGGATTACGTTATGAGATGCTACGCAACCATAAAAAAATGGGTTAGTGGGGTGTGTACTTATGCACCTGCTCCACATATAGAATGATACTCAATCAAAGGTGCTTTTTGTTAACAGTTTCAAAGGAGTTGAATATGTGTCAATTAAGATTTATTTAAAATGTGTAACTATTAAACGAGTATTGATTTTCAAATCATTTAAGGATAGTATGGGACGTTTGTGATAGTTTAATGATTGAGATAAGATAATAAAAGATCTCTAGACCCAAATTCAAACTCACGATCACATACAATTTGGTATAAACACTAGACACAAAGATCCAACGTGAGATAAAACATTTTTGAGCATATGGTTGATGGCAGAAATGTCACTGAAATCCATGGGGATGACTAGTAGTTATTTGTACTGTTTCATCGTAATTATTTTTTATGCCGAGCCATTACCCAAATTACAGATCTCTACCTCTCATAAACATATGGTCCATTCAACAATTAATCATACCTCGAATATGAGTATCATTGACGATTTTACTGTAGCATCGCGACAAAAATAAGCTATCAAAAGTATAATTAAGCTCACTTTTAGTAGAATGCTCTATACCAGGGAAAGTGACCACTTAGCTGTTTACCTTGGGTCCAAAATTTTGATAAATACTTAGGTGTTCCCTACATTGATGGGCTCTCTTTGCGCTCTGTACGTACTAAGCTTTATCAGTGAAGGAACAAAAGACACATTTCCTAGCTATGTGATGTCGATCATATATAAGGGTCCCCATGTCGCTCATAAACACCATGAACATTATTTAATATAAGCATGATATTTTGTTAATTACAGTTAAAGTTAAGATTTATCTTTTTCTTTTGAATACTAAACTATAAATTAATGCTTATTAATCATATCTCGCAGCATGAAAATATTATGGAAATGATTAAGACTATGTAACAAATCACAACATTTACACTGTACTTTTTGATGTTTTGCCATCCACCCATTTGAGAAGAGCACTCATCACACGATTGAAATTGAAATGA
>CM041776.1:397097341-397284989 GCA_023374045.1 Limonium bicolor | reverse complement strand
TTTTTCTACTAATTTAGTACCATAATTTATACCAAATAAGTACCATAATTTATACCAAATAAGTACCATAATTTTTATCATACATTTATATTGCTGATAAAATTTAAAAACTAAAATTCTAAACATAATATTTATTTGAGATAGAACGATTGAGAATATATATATATAACATACAATATTAAATAGTAAAACTTGTTTGAAATGTAGAATAAAACATTTTTAGAATAAGTTGCATATTATTATTTAAAACATTGTAATCAACATTTCAAACAAGTTTTTATTATTTAATATTGTATGTTATATATATACAGTCGCTCTATTTCCAAAAAATATTGTATTTAGAAATTTTAGTTTTTAAAATTTATCAGCAATATAAAAAATTATTTACTTTGAAGAAAAAAAGAATCTAAATGATTGATAAAAATAATTAAAAAATGTATGATAAAATTATGGTACTTATTTGGTATAATTATGGTACTATATTGGATGAAAAATTGGTATAAATTATTTGTTTAGCGCTCAATATTCTTTTTATGGTATTGAATAATTTTAAAAATGAATTTTTTTTATATCTAATGATACTTCGTTTTTTTTAATTTTTTTAATTTTTTTTAGTTTTTATAATTTTTTTATAATTTTTCCTAATTTTTTTTTATTTTTTAATTATTATATTTTTTTATGTTTGCATTTTGATATTTTTGTTAATTTTTGTCAATATTTAATACTTAGGGCATATTGTGAACTTTAAAGTACTTTGTTAATTAGTAGGGGTATTTTTGTTTTTTTTTTCCATCTATAGTGGCATTTCATGAACTTTTCAAAAAATAGTGGCATCTCGTGATTTTCTTTTTTTTAATGACATTTCATGAATTAGCCAAAATATAGGGGCATTTCATGAAATTTCCCAAATATAAAACACAAAGGATAAAATAGATGACAAATACCAATCTTACCGATCGCCATACTACAAGCTAGGGGTGTTCATAACCGGTAACCGAAGCCGTTAACCGGAAACTGGTTAACCGGATTGTCGTTAGTTAAATTTGATAACCGTAATCGTTCATTTAGAAGCGGTTAATCGGGGCCGGTTAACTGTCGTTTCGGTGCGGTTTTACCGGTTTAACGGTTAACTGAAATGATGTAGATTTATGTGTTTCTTTCTTATAATTATTTAACATTGTGCAGTTTTTCCGGTTTTGGTGCGATATTAAACCGTTAACCGCCGATTTTGATAAGATTTTATGGTTTTGGTATAATTCTAACCATTAACTATATAATTATATATTTATTTTTGGTAAATCTATAATTAACCATAGTTTTACACTTATACTCAAAAAAATCAATAATTAAATGCTTAAACGGTTTTTTCGGTTAACCGGATTCGTCAAAATCAATAACCAAAATCGGAACCGGAACCGGGAAACTAAACGGTTCGTTAACCGAATCGGAAAACGACTTGGTTAACCGGGTTTCTGGTTTCGGTTTCACCGGTTCCGGTCCGGTTTGGCGGTTCCGGTTTTCCATGAACACCCCTACTACAAGCGCTAGCAGGGCCGGCTCTCTGGGGGTGCAGGTGGGGCGACGGAACATGGCACCCGATATTTGGGGCACAACAAAAAAATGTTATATTATTGGGGGAAGAATTTAGGGATTTTGGGTTAATATTGTATCCATCACCTAATAGATCGGGGGTTTTAGAAACTCCCGTTTATGAAGGTCACGAAAATTTAAATAATGGGAGTTTGATTTTGGGTGAAGATTTTCTCCTCAAACATTGATTTTGAGTTAAAAAAAAAATCTCACTTATGTAGTTAAAAGTAGATATACTAGTTTGAAAACTTTGGAAAATATTAACTCCCATTATATAGTGTCAAATTTATTCTCCCATAATAAATTGAGTGGTAGAATTATTGTGGGAAATATAAATCCAATAATTTTAAAATATTTATGAAGAAACATTTTCACCCAAAATAGAGTAAACAACAAATTTTATTCTGCAAAAATAAATATGCAATAATTATAATGATTATGAAGAAAACTTTTTTCTCCCACAATACATAATTCATGTGGAAAAATTATACATCCTATGAAAAATTAAATCCAATGATATCCCAAACAAATATTGATTTAATAATTAAATTTTGATTGAAGTAAAATTTTCTCTCAAAACTAATTAACCACGGTTAGTGTGGGAAATATAAATCCAATCATTTATTATATTTAGGAAGAACGTGGGTATTTATTTCTATATGTGAGAAAAAAATATTAAATACGTTTTCCCATAATAATTGACAATGAGGGTAGAAAGTTGGGGAAACAATTTTACCATAAAAATCAATTTAAAAATATGTGAAGACTCTTCTTTTTTCCAAACTATTTAAATGGATAATTTATGTAATCAATATTCTTTATAGTTAGTGAGGAAAAAAATTCTCCCATTTTTATGTCCCAATAATCTAACCTTTTTTTGTAGTGGGGGCCCATTTTTTATTTTCTTATTTTAGATTTTATCATGAGAAAATTATATAAATGTCAAATTTTTATTTTAAATGTAATGCTAGGGGTTTCATTCTACATATTTTTATTTAATAATTTTTTATATTTACATACTCCCTCCGTCCTGAATTGACCGTCGTGTTTACTATTTAGACATGTCATTTGACTTCAATTTTTAACATATAAGATAAATTTTTTGAAAATTTAAGTTTTATATGATTCCTTATATGATAAACTATATGTTACAAATTTAGTTTATAAAATTATTTTATCTTATATGCTAAATATTGAAGTAGAAAACGTGCTATAAAGCAAACAGGACAGTCAATTCAGGACGAAGGGAGTAATTTAATTCTATAAAGGTCCCATTCAAGGCCCTGAAAATCATCGAAACGGCCATAAGCGCTAGGTTCGAAAACGCCATTACATTTGAGTTATTGGCTGCTGAAACATATTTTTATTATCCAACCTGAACTAATTAAAAATCTATTTGTTAAAAAATTTGAACTTATACCCATTTTAAGTCGGGTTAACGGTTCTGATCAAATTTCATACTAGTTACGACAGTGTACGATAACAGTAGTTTTTCAACCCCACATAGTAGTCAATTATAAGCTGTACATGATCATGACCAATGAAGGAGTCGAATATTGATCATCTGCACACACACACACCGCAGAGAACAGAAACAAGCTTACAATAAATAAGTAAAGAAAGGAGGAACACGTCTCTGTTGACTGAAACGATTGACTAGCTCGACAATCATAGTACTATATTATATGTTATGTATGTACATTTTCTATGAGTTTTCGACAGACATGCACGCAAAGAAGCAATGACGGACAGGCGTACCCCCCTACCCAAGGAGCTCAATGGACAATCTTCTTCGACAATGTAGGTGTAGATCCAGATCCACTATAGTAATAGCTTAGCTCCGTAGCTATCGACCAAAGAAGCAATTATGGAACTGCATTACTATTTGCATAGATGATGGCTATGTGGTAGGCGGGTTAGGTTAGATAGCTGTTGCTGTCAAGGGTGCATGATTAAGGCTATGTTTTTATTTGATAATTGTTGTTTGACGGTATGTCATATACCTGGCATTTGGGTCGATGGGTCAGGTTGATATCAACCCTAACCCAACCCATTTAAAATATCATCAACCCAACCCAACCCAAAAATGAATGGGTCAGAAAATCATGATCCTAACCCAACTCACCCGACCCATTTTTTAAACATACAATAATTTAGATGGATTAGGAGTAGAAGTTAATAAAAAATTCAAAAACATCCCGTGCTAGCTAGCACACTGATAGAGATGAAACAAGAGAAAGAGAAGTAATATTGCTTGATCGATCCAACTTTAAATGAAATCCATGTTATGCGAAGAATCTAAATTACTGCACCAATTTCCTATGAATAGAATAACTCGTATTTTATCAATATGAGCCTAAGCTCTACCACTTTGGGGGAAATCCTATTTAGATATGCACATGATCCTAGTGTCCTTAGTAAAAAGGGGAACGAAAATGAAAATCTCCATTATGCATAAGAGAAATATGCTAAAGACAAATCTTCTAAAGTTACAAATAATCTAGGGAAAATTCACAAGATACCACTAAAAGTTTGTTAATTCACAAAGACCACCGTTTTTAAAAAAGTTTTTCCAGATACCACAAAAAATAAATTTAATTCACCAGATACCACAAATTACGAACCCAAAACATTTTAAGACCAAAATACCCCTACTTGTTAATAAACATAGTTCACAGGATACTATTAATTCACATAAATATTATTAATTCACAAAATACCACAAAAGTAAATAAAATATATATTAAGAACAGTAAAAAATAATAAAAATTTAAGTTTAATATAATTTTATAAAATAAAAAAACCACACAATTAATTAAATTTTTTGAAAAATAAATAAAAAAATGTATATATCATTTAAAAGCTAAAAAACTAAATTAAAAATAAAAAAACAAATTAAGGGAATGATAACTCAAATTTTTTATAATACTTTTTCTCAAAGTATTTTTAGTAATGTAAAATAGTATTATAAGATTTTTTAAATATATATATATATATATACAAAAAATTAAACAACCATTATATTACTGCTTTTGTCTATTTTTAATCAAGTTTGTGGCTTCTCTAATATATTATATTTTTTATAATTCTTTAGAGATTCTTTTGTTATATTTATGGTATTTATATTTTTTCAATTTCAACCTATATATCAGAGAAAGTTAATTTTGCTACTTACTTTTTGAAAATATGTTTAATACTTTTTGTTTTGAATTAAAATATATAAAATGATATTATAAAAAATGTTAGACTATTACACTCATAACTATTGTTTTATTTTTTTTTCAAATTATTTAGCTTGTATATAGTATATAATATTTTATTATAATATCACTTTATATATAAATGTTTAACCCATATATAAAAAGAAGTTACTTTTGCTACTTCCTTTTTAAAAATATATTTAATATTTTGTGTTGTATTTTTGAATTAAACATATATATAAAGTGATATTATAAAAAATGTTATATACTATATACAAGCTAAATTATTTGACAAAAAAATAACACAATAGTTATGAGTGTAATAGTCTAACATTTTTAATAATATTATTTTATATATTTTAAATTATTAAACATATTTTTAAAAAGTAAGTATCAAAATTAACTTTCTCTTATATATGGGTTGAAATTGAAAAAAAATAAATACCATATACATAACAAAAGAATCTCTAAAGAATTGAAAAGTATATATATTAGAGAAGCTACAACTTGATTAAAAATAGACAAAAGCAGTAATATAATGGTTGTTTAATTATATATATATATATATTTATTTTTTTATTATACTATTTTACATTACTAAAAATGCTTTGAGTAAGAGTATTATAAAAAATTTGAGTTAACATTCCGTTAATTTGTTTTTTTTTTTTAGTTTAGTTTTTTAGCTTTTAAATGATATATACATATTATTATTTTTTTCAAAAATTTTAATTAATTGTGTGGTTTTTTTATTTTATAAAATTTTATCATTTACTTTTGTGGTATTTTGTGAATTAATAATATTTATGTGGTATGAACTATGTTTATTAACAAGTAGGGGTATTTTGGTCTTAAAATGGTTTGGGTTCGTAATTTGTGGTATCTGGTGAATTAAATTTATTTTTTGTGGTATCTGGAAAACTTTTTTAAAAATGGTGGTCTTTTGTGAATTAACAAACTTTTTAGTGGTATCTCATGAATTTTCCCAATAATCTATAAACTTAGAGCTCAAAGCCTCAAACTATAACTGATAGTTCTAAAATAACTACAAATGTTTAAACTGAGTGATTATGCTTGAGAAAAGTACAATCACAATCACTTAATCGTTACCAACAGTTGAGGGATGTTTATGCTGCACGTTACCCGTATTGCTGGCTTCATAATTCATTAAGTGTAATACCCTTGAGGTTTACCTCCCACATCGATTGGAGGGAAGAACGAAGTGTGTCTTATAGGTGCATGGATACCTCTTCCTTGTGCGATGCGTTTTGGGGCTAGGAAACCCCAGGAACAAATCCGTGTGGCCTGCGTGCCAAAGCGGACAATATCACATGTGGGCTGATTAGGCTGGGCTGTTACAGATGGTATCAGAGCCAGACCCAGGTCGGTGTGCCAGTGTGGCCCGCGAGGCGCTGGGCTCCCAAGGGGGGTGAGTGTAATACCCTTGAGGTTTACCTCCCACATCGATTGGAGGGGAGAAACTAGTGTGCCTTATAGGTGCATGAATACCTCTTCCTTGTGTGACGCGTTTTGGGGCTAGGAAACCCTAGGAACAAATCCGTGCGGTCTGCGTGCCAAAGCGGACAATATCAGACATGTGGGCTGATTAGACTGGGTTGTTACATTAAGAGTTCTACACTTTCCTACTTACAAAAAATATATATCACTATGTTCTTAAGAATGTAATGGCGGTGAGAATAAGAAAAACAACCCTTGGGCAGAGATGTAGAACGATATAGACATGAACAATGGTGTAGAGAAGAATGATGGATGTGAGTCTGCAAGACGAGAGCATTAGGGTTTTCAATATTATGTTAAGGTCAAGTTAGGCCCTTTGTTTGATATGCAGCTGGTTGAGCCGTCTGTTTAGTTAAGATTGTGTGATATTATTAAAGATTGGATAGTCCAACTGCACTTGGGCTTAAGGCTTAGGTATAGTTTGATATGAAAATAATATATATATATGTGAATTAATATTTTTATTTTTTATTATTAACAAATATATTTTCGGGTTTTTGGGTTGGGTCATGGGTTTAGATCTATACCCTAACCCAACCCACAAAATTAGCTTATTACCTTAACCCAACCCAAAAATTAGATGGGTCAATAATCAAGACCCTAACTTGCAAAAATATGGGTTGGGTTCGGGTTGGGTCAAAATTGTCTGGTCTACGGTATGATATATTTACAATATAAATTAGTTAAGTTAGTTATGTGTGGTGCATTTATTGTTTTTTGTACCACAATTATTAATATTAAACAACTGTTTAATTTTATTTCGTTAAAAAATAAATAAAGTAATTTGTAACAAATGCTATAAGATAAGTAGTTTGTTATTATCAAAGGTCCGTCCACACTCAGAGCTTGAAAAAATTAATATGACAAAGTTAATTAGTTAACGGTTTATATAAAAAAAATATAAGTAAGAAATTATAAAATAAAAATATGATAATTAATTAGTTAACTTTATTACTATATACATCATAAACTATTGTTGATCATAATTCAACATATAATGTATATTAATATGTTTTCATTTTCAGGGGCTCTGTTGTATTGTTAGCTAAAGTTAATTAGTTAATAGTATACTAATTAGTTAATAAGTAAAAAATTATAAAGTAAAAATATGATAATTAATTAACTTTATTATGGTATACATCATAATTTATCATGTAATGTATATTAATATGTTTCCATTTTCAAGCCCCTTATATTTTTAGCTAAAGTTAATTAGTTAATAGTTTATAAAAAATAAGTAAAAAATTATAAAATAAAAAATGATAATTAATTAGTTAACGTTATTACTGTATACAACATATAACACAATAAACTAATTAATAGTAAACAAATATGGCTTAAATATTACTGTATGCATACAAAATATAATATTAAGGTTTAATATCATATTTTTTATATAATGAAATATTAGCATTAGAATATGGTATTGGTAATCTTAAAAAACAACTAATTAACTTTAAAAAACATTTATGGTATGGCAGGTGTTGGGAAAATATAATATAATGGTATAAACCTAAGCAAACAAAAGGGCAAGTGCACTCTAAATCACTGTAGTATAACAGGTGTCGTATCCACAAAGAAATTTGTTTCTCAATCCCTAACTTCAGTACCCTAGGATAGTGGGGAGTCACCTAAGATTACACAAATCAACTCATAAACACAACTCATTCTAACATTGTCTGTTAGAGCTAATATCAAGATTCCCCAAATCATGGACCAATAATTTTTTTTTATCTAATTAATCAAACCTCTTCACTCAAAGAAGATTAACGTCTCTAGATAGCATTAAGCACAAGCTTTTTAATAATAGCCTTAAGGTTATACCCCCTAATCAAGAGTGCAAAAGCTAAGGTTTATCCTCTCTTGGTCAAAATCCCAATCTCAAAACCCTAATATTGAGAGGAATCACCGAAATGCAATAATTGATCAAATTAGAGCATTAATTAAGCATTGAAGGAGATAAAACAAATGTCTTGAATGAGATAGGTCTACAAGTATTCAATGAGCATTTTAGGGTCATACCCCATCCTAGGATACAAATGGAGACTACTTAAGCATAGAGAAAAGAGAAAAGATAAGGGAGGGTGAGCTCTTCCTCTCTTCTTTTCTCCTCTTCTTTCTCTTATTTTTGCCCTTTTCTTTTTCTCTTTCGTCCCTTGGAATGTTGGATGTAGAATGAGACTAATGCCTCAACTTTTCGAAGGTTTTAGGCAAGTTTTTGTTCCGAAATGGGTCGGTCACCTCTAGTAGAAGGGAGGCATGTGCTCTAAATTAACTCCGACCGACTCACATGAGTTGGTCTCCTTGGATCGGTCCATTGTAGAAGGCCGAGGATGACTTCGACCGACCCACGTGGGTCTGTCTCTTTAGGCCGGTCCACTCCAGTAGCTCAGGACGAGCCCGACCGACCTATGTGGGTCGGTCAACTCTTGAAAGGCCAGTTTCCACCGAATACTTCCCAAAATGTTCCGTCGTTCTTGATCTGCTTCCCAAAGTGTTAAACCTTGCCTAAAACATCTCTTTTGCCTTAAAAACATGCTCAAATAAGCTTTTACCTAAATTATAACCAAACTTGTATAAGTTCACCTATAATACGAAATGCTTTATAAAATGATGAAATAGGTCAGCAAATAAATGAAATGAAGGTGAATAAAGACCCTATAATTTCATTATTTCACCACCTATCAGCGGGAAAGACGAGCATCTTAATTATGGCATACATGTCACGTGCAAATATGCTTCAAACGAAGAAACAAAAGGAAATATACCAAAATATGACATTTATATCATACTCATTTATACAACATTTATGCTGCAAACGAACGAGGGACATCCACACCATTTTAATTTCTTACTCACAAGTGTCTTCTATAACATTTACTCTCTTAATATGTTAGTAAAAAACTTCATTATCCAGGATTCTTAACTAAAAAATATTCCTTTTCTTTCTTCTGCATCACTGTTAGAGGGCGTTTGTTTCAAGCGGGGGAATAAAATGGAATTAGGAAAGGAAATGAAGAGGAATAGAAAAGAATTGCTATTGATTTTCCTGGTTGTTTGTTTGAGCTGGGGGAAATAAAACAAATACCTGGTCAACGACCACCGGTCAATGGTCAATGACTTCCAAATACCGGTCAACAGTCATTTATTACCAGTCAACATTCACTGGTCACCGGTCAATGGTCATTAGTCATCGGTTAATGGTCATATTTCGCCGGTCAAAGTGTACAAGGGAAAAGGAATTTCATTCTCTAGTAGGGGGTGGAGAATCAAGATAGAAGGTTTTGGGGTAATCTCATTCCCTTTCGCTTTCCTAAAAGTAAGAAAAACTGTCAAAACAAACAACAATCCTAATTAACCAAAACAAACACCCTTAATTCTTCCAATTTTACCATTTATCAATCAGAGTGTCTTGCCTACAGGTCACTGTAGCCAACTTTGGCTACATACCTGCGAGGCCTTTTTTTTTTTTATGAAAGGTGCGCAGCGGATGTTTTGTTTTTTAAAAGATTTTTTTGTTTTTTTATTATAAAAACTTTAAATTGTTGTAACTAATAATATATAAGTCCAAATGAAAAAAAATTATACTATTTTTCATCTAATTTCAAGCTCTTTAAAACAAGACCAATCATGGATATATTTTGACAACTTTTTAAAAAATTATTTTTACATGTAAAGTGCACAGAACATAAAATAAAACTTGTACAGATGGTCATACAAACATGTACAAATGTTTACTAAAACATGTACGACCTCACATAAAAACATGTACGTCCTTGAGTTAAAAACATATAGATAGTCATATAAATCTGTACGAATCATTAAATATGTACATTCTTAGATTAAAACATGTACATATAAGGGAGAACACTTGTACAGACGGTCATACAAACATGTACAGATGACCGTAAAAACATGTACAGATGTTCATTAAAGAACATGTACATTCTCACATTAGAACATGTACATTGTCACATTAAAACATGTACATTCTCACATTAAAATATGGTATATACATCCTCACATTAAAATATCATCGTATATATGTAAAAAATAAGTTTTTTAAAAGTTATCAAAACATATTCGTGACTGGTCTTATTTTGAAGAGTTTGAATTTAGATGAACAATGATATAATTTTTTTTCATTTTGGACTTATATATTAAAAGTTATAATAATTTAAAGTTTTTGTGATAAAGAGGAAAAAATAAAAAAAACTTAAAAAAAATGAAAAAAAGAAAACAAATTTGAACAACTACGCTGGAGAGAAAATGGCGTGAAGAGAAAAAAAAAAAGAATCATGCTCCTTGCACATTAATGTTGGCACGATTCGCACATAACTCTGGGGAACAATGTACTTAGTGTTCGGTGAAGACGATTAGAATAAGCTATGTATTTAGTACAAAAAGACCACTATACCCCTTACTTTACCTTTACAAACAGTGCTATCCAATTCCCAGCAACCTGAAAACAAAACTACAGTGTCCCCAAATCGTGTTCTACTTCAGCAACTAATCACATTCAACAGCCGACATGAATTTGGAAAGACAGCTGATATGCAAGGTGCAGCACATGTTTACCTCATACAACAATATCACCTGCGGGCACTGCGGTACTGCGAATCCAACAAGAACACAGAGACAGCAAGACAAGTAGTTGATCGAAGAGATGGTAACCTTCCCCAAAATCAATGGTGCCGCAGGGAAATAAAAAAACTGTGGATTTGATGTAGTAAAATTGAATGCGTCGAATTTGAATGATGAAAAAGATAGTGTTTCTCGCTGCCGTACAAAAATGAAGACGATAATTGTGGGGTAAATGGGTAATCTTGTATTCAATCGGTTATTCAGATCAGCTTTATGAACCCTGAACGCAGGTAAAACCTGCGTTACCGTAAAGGTCAAATGTGAGCTTAAGCTACCTATTTCTCAGTAGTAATCGCGCGTATTTGTAGTAGCTTAATGTGCACAAATCGTGTAAAACTGACGATTTGTTATCACCGAACGCCCCCAAATGGCTACATACAGTTGTAGCCAAGAATTTGGCTTTATCAATAACTTATTGTTTCCCAACGGCTCAAAATACGTAAGTGCTTTCCAACAAACAAAATATACTTGAGATAGAAGGGGGAAAACAATAGAAAAGGGAATGCCCTGACATAGCACACAATGTAAACGCGCCCAGAAAGATCCTGGTGTGGGAAATATGTTTTGGGCTACGAAGCTAAAGCAATGGGATAATAAAGGGAGTAGATTGCAGACCCATTATACATGGACCTGGCCCGGCTCCAAAAGTAGTTGAAGAACGTTTGACATCCCAATATGAAACAAGGAAATAGAACTAGAGAAAACCCAACGTGAAATAGCAAAACCCCTTTAGGTCTCCGTGATGTAAGATACAATCCCCATACAAGAAAATAGTAACAACCCAACATGCAAATAACTGTCATGTTTATAAAGAATTCAAGCTTTCGCCTTTTTTTTCTTCTAATATCTCACTTCGTTCGTTGACTATTGAACATTTTCATTATATGTTTTTAAAAATTAATTTTGTGTAAAAAATACACATTATCATGTTTAATAATTTATTAAACACAATTCTTCTTGGTATTTCTAAGGAGGGTAGTCAGGGCGGAGTCAGAAATTAAAGTTGAGGGGGACATCGATAAAATTATCAAAAGTTATGGGGTCTTTAATTAAATTATTTTTTTTAAAAAAATTACATTATAATTTTGTACAATTTAACAAAGTTGGGGTGTGTCACTCCCTCCTACACTGCCCTGTCTCCGCCCCTAAGGATAGTTATTTGAGTACGGTGTTGGCTGATTGGTGCATAAAATCATTTTAATCTATAAAGTCAAGTGTAGTACGTTGAAAATTTATTGCTGCAACATATTATATATATATATATTTATGTAGAGTACATATTTGTGACTTTAATTTATAATAACTCTCGTTCTATAAAGTAGGTAAACACTTCAAATCAAAGATTGTTTTTTTGAAAACTCAAATAAAAGAATATTGATATTCCATAAAGAACAACAATTAAATTTCCTCATAGGTCGCAAGAAAATTGAAAACAGTCTTACAACTTATTTTCAGGTGGGTAAAGAGATAACCGATCATTCTTACAAAAGGGAAAATTAGACCTTCACAACGTTTGGTGAAATTACACATTCCACAAATGAGGTTTTAATAATTACTTTTTCTACTCATCTGGTTTCCTTTTTTTACATCCGATAATTTTTATAATTTTCATTCAATTTAGGAGATGTTTAAATGTTATCCAAAATTGATGAAATTTTACATGGATAAATCTAAAATGCTATATTTTGACTCAATGTCAAATTCAAATTTTTTAAACTCACATGTGACATGTGGGACCCAATGAACACACATTCACATGCCACATGTTTTATTGGGTCTCACATATCATATATGAGCATAAAAAACTTTGGATTTCATCCCCGACAAAAATAGAACACTTAAGCATCGTTCGTGTAAAATTTCATCAACTTTGAACAACATTTAAGCATCTCTTAAGTTCAACAAAATATACAAAAGTTGCCGGATGTAAAAAAGGAGAAACCACATGGGCGAGGAAAGTAATTTTTGAAACCATATGGGTTAGGTATATAATTTCGCCAAACGTCATAGATGGGGATGTAATTTTCAAAAAAAAAAAGAAAAGAAAAGAAGAGAGATAACCGAAAGAAGCTTCACAAGAATATCATCATAATAAGATGGGGATTTTCTTGGTATCCACCTAGGCCCAGCAAATCCGCAAAAAGTCACACTCTTTCAATGCAAGCAACCCATATGCACGTTAGGGTTCGTGACTATTTTCTTTTTTTTTTCTTTCTTTTTGTAAGCTACTTTGTTGGAGCAAAACGAAATGAAGATTGCTCTTTTTCTAAAAAGTGAAAATATATAAATAATGAGAATACTCCGTCCAAAAGTTAATAAGTTTTTTGATAATTTGGGCTAGTAGCCATTTTATTAAGATAAATAGGAAATCCTGTAAAACAGGCGGACCGGTATAACGGGCCTCATTAAAACCTCCATAAGCAAAACCCAATGGGAAAAAGCCTATGAAGGAAAAAGAGTACCCACCATGTCCCAATACAACCTACTAACCAGCTAGAGATTCGGAATTTTTTTTTTAAAAGAACCTGCAACAAACACAACATGCTTAAGTAGCAAATGCAACCTCAATCTAAGATCCTACACATATTCTACCAAGGGGGTGAACCCAGAAAAGATATCACAGGATAACGGGAGATCCTTCCACCAAACTTTTGTCCACCGCCAAATACCAAGCTTGATTTGAGTAACAGTGCGAGGAACATTCATGACTTCACCCCGAAACACAACCTCATTTCGATGCATCCAAATAAAGTAGATACCATAGCACAAACTAGACCGCCAAATCCTTCTTGCTTTGGGAGAGAGGGGTCGGGAAAACCATTCCTGAAAAATATCAGCCACCGAGTTTTGAAAATCGAATTGTAAACCCCACCACCTCAAGATTACCTCCCAAACTCCGCGAATTTTTGAGCACAGGAATATCACATGTTCCACTGTTTCCATCTCTCTCTTGCACCAGGGGCATAAACTTTGTCCCAATGGGACTAGGCTTCTTTCAAAGAGAAATTCTCTAGTAATAAGCCTCCTCATCAAGGTAAACCACAAAGTGACCTCAACTCTTGGTTCACACAATCCCTTCCACATAAGGTGAAAATTCGGTGGCAAACGAAGCTGGAACCCAGCACGACTCGAGGAATTTAGCAAGGATGAGATGTCTCGCGTAATATGCCACGTACCTGAGTCTTCCCAGCTCCACTCATCAGGCCGCCATCTGGAGGAAGGGGAACGCAGAGCTCCACACATCTGTCGGACCATATCAGCCTCATACTCAAATAGCTGTCTCCTCCACCTAGGTTCCCACACCCAGACGTCATCGACCCATACTCCTTGACTTGCCACGACTGCCTCGCCATCCAGAGCAAGTTGGAACAAGCGAGGGAAAACCTCTTTTAACACACCCACCTGACACCAAAAATCATGCCAGAACATGACGGTTTCCCCATTACCGAGATCGATATGTAGCTTCTCCTCCATAACATGCTTTAAGATAACATGGTTTGACGTAGCTTTAACAATCGACGCCCAGATCCCTGGAAACTTGTCGACCATCCTGTCACACGAACCCACATGTAAACCCTGACGCACGTTATATATCGACTGTACTACTTGCTTCCAAAGCGGTCTCCTGTTACGTGCAAAATTGCACCTCCACTTAGCTAAGAAAGCTAGATTTTTAACTTGTAAATCCGAAAAGCCAAGTCCTCCTTCTATTTTTGGTTGGGCCATCCGAGCCCATGCCACGGGTGTCAAAAACCGGTTACCATTTTTCCCCCAGAAGAATTTAAGCTGTAGGGATAGAAGCTTCTTTCTCACCTTACTTGGTATGACGAATAAGCTCGCATAGTATAGTGGGATTGACTCAAGAATTGACCGGATGAGCACTATTCGACCTGCCTTTGATAAACTAGTTGCTTTCCACGTTGCTAGTCTATTCTCCACCTTCTGGATAACCGGAGCCCAAGTGGAAGCTTTTCTTGTGCTTGCTCCCAAAGGACATCCTAGGTAACTGGTCGGAAGGGTTCCAATGCGACATTTAAATATGCATTCTACTAATTGAGATTCTTCTTTATTGGCATTAATACAAAATGCCATTGATTTTTCCATGTTCAACCTTAATCCGCTCATCTCCGAAAATAAGAAGAGAATTCTATGCAGTTGAGTCAACTCTTCCTTCTCCAACTGACTAAACAACATCACATCATCCGCAAATTGTAAGTGGGTTATCCTTACTTGTCTTGACCCAATCAGCAGCCCTGAGAACATGCCTTGTTCCACCGCCCAATTTATTGACCAGTTCAGGCCCTCAACAACTATAACAAAAAGAGAAGGTGAGAGGGGATCACCTTGCCTAAGGCCTCGAGTTGGAGTGAAAGGTTTAGTGGGTGACCCATTGATTAGGAGTGAGATCCTCACAGTCGTGACACATTCCTTTATCCAATTTCTCCAAACCATGCCAAAGCCCATACGAACTAGCATCATATCTAAGAAATCCCACGCAACATAGTCGTAAGCTTTCTTCAAGTCAATCTTCAGTAGTAATCCCTTTCTCTTGGACTTTTTTAGCCATGTTATGACTTCATTTGCAACAAATGGGCCTTCTAAAATGTTCCTCCCTTTAATGAACCCCGATTGGGTTTCTCCTATGAGCTTCGGCAAGATCGGTCTCAGCCGATTACTCAACAACTTAGCTATTATTTTATACAAGCATCCCACCATGCTTATCGGTCTGTAATCTCCAATCTGCGTCGCATCCTGTTTCTTAGGGATCAATGCTATCCAGGTAGTGTTGCTCCTCTTTCAAGTTTCGAGGTAATAAAGAAATTGCGCACATCACTACCAAATTCTGCTCTGATTATATGCCACATTTTTTGGATAAACTTCATATTGTACCCGTCAAAGCTGGGTGCTTTGGTTCCATCACATTGTCTGACTGTTTGCCGAATTTCTAATAACGTTGGGATCGTTTCCAACATATGCGCATCTTCACTCGACAAGATAGGATGTGACACCATTGGCGGGCCCACCCCCGCAGACTTTGGAGCGCGATAAAGGTCCTGGAAGAAATTGACTATGTGTGCACGTATGCTGCATGGGGAATCAAGAACTCCATCTTCACTGATCAAATAGCTTATGAGCTTTTTTCGACGATTTAAAGTGGCCCTCCTACGAAAATATTTAGTATTTCCATCTGTCTCTTTAATCCACCTCTCTCTGGACAATTGACGCCAGTATATAGCATTTTCTCGTTCGACATTTTCCAACTTCTTCAACACTTGCATCCTCTCGTTTTCATGGCTCGACAAAGCACCATGACTTTCAATTTTTGATTCCACTTCCCGTAATTCCGAACGGAGGTTAACAATTTTTTGAGTTGTTTCTCCAAAAAGGAGTCCTACATATCAAATACCAAAAAATACAAAAGAGAGTGAAACTCAGGTTGAGGGCTCCATCAGTATAAATAAAAAAGTAACTTTTAGATGCGGTAATCTACATGTTAGAGTGTAATATGCAAATTAGATTGAGATTTCTTCTCTCTAAATGTAAACGAGTTACAAAGATTGAGACACCAAGATTTACGTGGTTCGCTCTTGAATGTCAAGTCCACGGGGGTTTAACAAAGGTTTTTAGTAGAATTGTGTGACTACCAGTGAAGGATGAGAATGCACCCCCCCTTTTACAATAGAGGTGTTGGGTGCTATTTATAGACGACTGATTCGGGTGTGCCCGCTAGCTTGTCTGGTTTGTCGTTTGATCAACGACTAGGATGATGAGATAACACATGTGTGATGTAAGGACATCATCATCCTCTTCAGGACTTTTGGGGGAGAAAGGTCGCATCCATCTCGAGGTAATTGAGGCCCTCATGTCAAAGGAGGTTAGGGACTCGAGGTGGCGGGTTTTAGTCGGTGGTGTGGATGGGACAAGATGTCGAAGTTGTGAGTGTTAGGTCATGAGTGCTTCCATGTTGGCAAAGGAATCTAACCGTGAGTGTGGATAGCGCAACCTAAGGGCTCTTATCCGGCTTCGAGGCGTGACGGGGTCGGCTTGCTGGATCTGGTGCTTATTGGTTGGGGTGCTTACTGTTCGGGGTCTTTTCATCCCAATTGTTGGCTTGTCATCTGGGTACATGTGGTCATAGGATGAAGATGTGATTAGCACCCTTAATAATGTGGTTAAGGTGTAACTAGTTATTTAACAAAAGTGACAAATAGCATACCAAAGACATATACAAAGAGGGGGGGGGGGGGAGGAAAGATGCAATTACCCCAGAAGCTAGGAGTTAGAACACTTCAGCCAATCAAAGTCCCGGAAGCAAGCCCCCATCTTCGTCCAGATAACAACTTTTGTCACAAGCTTGATATCCGATACAATTCGAGAGGGGCATCTAGGTTGATTTGTCATGGCATGCTTGTAGTGCTCAATCTAGATGGAGATAGACAATGTTGGCAGTGGTTGCTTGCCTCCCAAAGTCGATCACCCTCTTCTTTTCACAGTAATGAGAGATCCCATTAATATAGTTGCAGACACTAGACCTATTGGTGGGGATCCCTAGCCAGTTATAGATGGTCCATGACCCTGTAAGGGAAAATATATGACCACTAGTCTCTAGAGTATGCTCAAAGAGCCAGCCAACATATGTGAGCAAGACAAATGCCCTAGGATTGGAGCTTATCACTAGTTTGAAGTTGGCCTTTAAGAGTTACACACAATATAAATTTAGCTTTAAGGATCGATTATAGGTTCTCTAACAAATATCAAACTATGGGAACAGGTGTAAGGAATAAGAGCGATCATTATAAAAGGTGTTACACGATGAGAGATAGGGTAAGACAGGATGAGAAAATGGCATCAGAGTAGAGCAACATGATTCGATCCACTATTCTCTAGCATGAAGAAAATATTTCCAAGCCTAAGGGTCTTCCCCTTTTGAAGCAAAGAACCAAATCTTAGATTCACTCAAGTAAACACTATGGATCCATTGGATCCTTAGTATCTCTGCATAATTGGCGATAACAGAGATGGTCTTAAGCAGAAAAGCATGCACATGTTATGTTTTTGGATATCCTTGAGATCGAAGCCTCCAAATTTCTTTTTTTGCACATAGAGATTCAAGCCAATTAGAGTAGTGAGATTACTATTGACATTACCATACCATAGAAAGGAGTGAAAACTTTTGATAATGCTTTAAATAACATTCTAAGGATGGGAAAACAAGAAGCCCAAAAACCAACAATGCCAAATAGGGTGCTTTAAATAAGGAAGAGGTGATTTACAAATGAAAGGTGCTTACCTCCCCACGAAGAGATGTTCTTATGAACACTATCAATTAATGGGTTAAAGTTAGAGGTTTTAGGCTTCCTAGAGGATATGAGGATGCCAAGGAGCAGAAAATAAATGAGCCTCTATTGAAACCTGTGGCATTAAGGATCAAGTTAGCCAAGGAAGGGTTAGCATCACCAAGGAAGATGCCAGATTTTGGAAGGATTGAGATTAAGTCTTGAAGCCTTCAAGAAAAGAGTAACTTTATGAGCATAAGAGAGATTGACTCATGGTCTCCTTTATAGAAAAAGAGAGCATCACTCTCGAAGAAGATATGTAAGATGTGAAGAGCTTTACAACATGGATGATAATGAAAGTTAAAGAAAATGTGGAGTTGGTCCAGGAGGCGAGAGAGCATATCTATGGTTAGGACAAAGAGGTATAAAGATATTGGGTCCCACTAACACTAACTCCACTCCCGTTTGAAATAGCTAGTAGGGGATCCATTAACATTTATTGAGAACAAATTAATGGTAACACACAACATAATCTAGTTTGCAAAAATAGCGAAAAGTTAGAAAGAAGAGGGTCTCATAAAGGAAGATCTAGTCGACCGTGTCAAATCCCTTTCTCATGTGCATCTTCCTCATGCATCGAGGGGAGATGTGGGTCCTTTGGTAGTGCTTCATAAAGCAGGAGCCCAAATGAATGTTATTCGATATGAGACTTCTTTAATAAACACCCCTGACTATCACTCATGAGAGAAGGGAAGGTCACCTTAAGTCTATCCATTAGAATTTTACTAACGACCTTATATATTGCAACAAGAGATGGGCCTATAATCACCTCGAAAAGAGGCGGCATTAAATGAGCATAGAATTGATCTTCTTAAGGATTCTACAGCTATGAAAAAAACTTTGCATATACATCCAGAATTCCTTGCCAATGATGTCCTAGGCAGCTTTGAAAAACTAAGCCGAGTAGCCATCCAGACGCAGGTTTTGTCATTACTAATGTAGAGCAGGACCACTTTGATGTCCTTTTCTTTTTCTTTTGATTGAATGGATGAGAGATGCCCATAAAAAGGGGTTGAGAGTTCTATTGTTCTTAAGATTGAAGTCAACAAAGGAGAAGGGGATAATCTCTCTAGAGCCAAGGCGGCGCTGGCAACCCGCAATGTCATTGGGGTATGAACGGTCACGCCATGCTTATGGGTTATGGAAGCAATCAAGTTTCTATTCCTTCTAGCCTTAATGGCTCTGTGAAAGAATACGGAGTTAAAGACCGTGCTTGAGCCAATGATCTTGGAAAGATGACAAAGGAATAAGAGCTCTTGGGTGTCGCTCCTTATTGAATTGAGCTTTCAAAAATAAAGGAGCCCGACTTTAAGATGAAGAAGCTACTTAACAAAGGAGAACATCATACTTCCATTGGATGGGAGACTGCGTGCTTCCCAAACAAAAGGGAGAAATAAGGGATCTTTGGTCTATAGATTTAAAAACTTAAAACTCCTTGTATTTAGGTGGCGGGTTGATAGGTCGGGTTGAAGCTCACCTATACCCAATCCAATTAAAATTGTATTGATCGATACCCAGCCAAAAAATAATCGGGTTACAAAATTTCAACCCATACCCAACCCATATAAAATCATTGAACCCAAACCCAAACCGTTTAAATACAAATACTCTTGTTTTTTTTTTGCAGAATGACAAATCATCCCTAAAAGCATGCACATGATGATCATTTATTTTGAATAATTGTGTGTTATTTTTTCAAATGTCAACATTGTGTTTTTAATGAGCCAATAATTTTAACTCATATTCGTTATTTATGCGGATGAAATGATGTGAACGATGGAGTTTGTGCGGTTGCAAGAATGAATGACATATTATTTAGGTGTTCAAACAAAGAGTGAATGATGGATATAGATGGCCTAGAGAGTATATCTGGATTTAAAAAACATTATTTGTGTGGGCCTAAAGAAGTGATAGTATTTTTGTTTATTATTTTACTAATAGTTATAGAATTAATACATATCTAATAACATATTTCTATATTAATCAATTATATTTGTTTTTAATTAAATTAAGTAAATGAGTCAGGTTGAATTCAGTTTACATTTGAAAGAAAATAATTAAATACGGTGAAAAAGAAATTTATTATTTTAAAATATATATGAATAATCAAATAAATAAATTAGGAGTAAAGTCCGTAAGCTAGCTACTCTAGCTAGAGCATTAAGCTTCGGCATCAAATATCAATGGCCAACATGGACGACCTCTTATCCATTCATCATTGGGTCAAGAAAGATTAAAAAAAAAATAGTACAATCCATCCATCCAGCAAATGGATTAAAAAAAAATATGCTCTAAATAAAAATTCATTGTCTAGGTACCCTCAATTACAAAAATAATCGAGCTTCAAAGCAGCCGGAAACTCCGACTTAAATTTATCATTCTAACCACTTTCCTCGCTCTGATCATTCTGATCCCTCCAAAATCAGGAGGGACGAGAGGTAAGAAAGAAAGAAAAAATGGGAATTATGAAAATGCATTATGGGTTATTGTTAAACATCAAGTAATGTAGAAGAAGGGTATCAGGAAATCATCATCGTCTTTTCCCTTCATTTTACCAGCACTCCCCCTCTCTGCACATTATTTCCCATTCTAATTTCTTACCCTGTTTTTTTTTTTCATTGTCATCCTTCCAATTACCTTTTTTTTTCTCATTAATATTCTCCATTTTGTTTCTTCTCCATCTTATAAGCAGAGGTATCGCCCTGTTTGTACTATGTTTCTGCTTCATTTCAATTCCCATCATATATTAATTGCAGACGTCTTCATTCAATAATGTCACATGACGCATATGCATCTCTTCCTTTCTCGTTTGTGACATTATTTGATCACATCAAAGACTAAGAAGCAGTAGATTTGTCCAATGTTCTTTTCTTTAATTTCATGATTCTGATTGTTAGGACCGAGCATTCAACCATAAGCTGATTTTTTTGGCATCTTCTTTCTTCGTCTAGGGAACTTGGGTACTGAAGCTTCCTCTCAATCTTCTTCAGAAGTTTAGGAGGCCTGGTATTTGCCTCCCTGTCTCTATTTTTCATATTTGGCCAATCCTTCCAAGTGTTGACTGCAGCATTCTCCTAAAACATAAACATAAAGGAGACGGCCAAGGAAAATTAATATGTCTGAGGCTCCGCCGCCTCCTGCTGGTAAGTAGATCAATGACAGCTAATTTCTAATATCCACATTTGCAATATGCTTCATTTTAAAGGGTTCCTATGATTCAGCAACGTTGTCCATTTGTCTAATAATAATATACAGTTCAACTTCTACTCGAGTTTTAAAGGTTTGTTTTGTAAGCGGAGTGCAATATGATGGATGAACTATTCCCATCTCTGACTTGAGGAGCAATAATTTTTATTAACAATTTTTTACTTTTGCATTTTTGTATAACTTTTTTTTTTCACTTTTCCCATCTGAAAATTAAATATTTCCATTAATATTTTTATTCAAAATGAATTTATAACACCTAAATAAAATATTATTCATTTTATAATTTTATATTTTTTACTGTATATTAATCAATTCTTTTCAAAAAAGAGAGACTCCCAATTTTTTTTGAAATATTTAGGCTCCGTTCTCACCGGAGATTATCTCTAGGAGATGAAGATGATTTGTGTGGGGACCACTATTTTAATGTTGTAGATGAACTCATCTACTGATCGGAGGCTAGGTAGAGGAGCGTTTCAATTTTTTTCGACTTCATCTAGATGGGGCCAGTGATTCCAGAACGGGGCCTAGTTTTTCATGAGAATTATAATTCTAAATAATATATTATAATTTCGTATATTTTGTTTTAAATTCTAGAGTAACATATATGTATATTTATATTGTTTTAGTACATTATTTTTACTATTTTTATATATTTTATTGATTTGTGTGGTATCTAATGAATTAAGGTGAATGCGGCATATTCTGAACTAAAGTAACGTTTGTACATAAACATGGACATTTTGATTTTTGTCACGTCAAAGTGTTAGGGTATCTGATGAATCAAAGTTTTTTTTGGCGTTAGGATAACATTTTATGAAGTTGCGATAATTTGTTCAAGTCAAGAATTAGAAAGAAAAAAAAAACTTGAGTGTTGAATTAGAGTCAAGATAAACATGACTTTAGCATAGAAATCTTCCCCTAACTTTGTTTGGTTAATACTTGACGGTAATATTCTGTTAAAAATTAACACAGCAGCTTCCGGCATGAACACAGAGGAAGACAGGATGGCCACACAGGGGTCGATGAAGAAGGTCACTTTGAGTACCTCTTCAAAGTTTAAGCATTCTATGACGAGGAGGAGACGAAGCAGCAAAGTCATGTCCGTAGACATCGAAGATGTTCATGATGCGGAGGAAGGGCAGGCTGTTGAGAATCTCCGCCAGATTCTCGCACAGGAGAATATGCTGCCTCCTCAACATGATGACTATCATATGATGCTCAGGTTTACCATCATCAGCCTTCTTCTATTAGTACAATCTGTTTCTTTTTTCAAAAGAAAATTTCAAGCATTATGGCTGAATCAATCATACTGGATTGAGATGTTTATCTTGATGTAATCCAAACAACATGGAACCAAATACAGAACTCTGGACCATGAGATTTGCAATTTGAAAATTTTAAGTCAAGTGATCATTATGACACAACTCAGATAATCATTACCCATTGGTTCATCTTATCATGGCACTTAAACTTACAGATTTCTGAAGGCACGAAAATTCGATGTTGAAAAGACAAAGGAAATGTGGTCTGCTATGGTGACATGGAGGAATGAATATGGTGCTGATACCATTATGGAGGTATGTATATTGATTGGAGCAATCATGCAAGAACACTACTTGTTTGTTGTATCATCCGTAGGAAGAACGTTTAAATGAAATAATTCTTCTTCAATCTCATCAGGATTACAAATTCGAAGAATTTGACAAAGTTATAGAATATTATCCCCACGGACACCACGGGACTGATAAGGATGGACGACCAGTCTACATCGAGCTATTGGGGAAAGTAGACGCCAACAAGCTCATGGAAGTGACGACCATGGAAAGGTATCTCAAGTACCATGTAAGGGAATTTGAAAGGACATTTGTTGTCAAGTTCCCAGCTTGCTCAATTGCTGCCAAGAGGCACATTGATCAAAGCACGACCATACTGGATGTATCAGGAGTTGTAAGTTTAATAATCTGATATAGCTAGCTGGCTCATATATTTTCTTCTTCCCCTTTGGTTTGATGACGATTAGCTTCCTCTCCTCTCAGGGACTAAAGCAAGCAACCAAATCTGCCAGGGAGTTGATCATGAGCCTACAAAAGATTGATGGCGACAACTACCCTGAGGTGATCGATGACAACTGTATTGGCATTTTCACAACTTTGTCTTAATTAATTAACCAGGATTAACCATAGGTGCATGAGTTTTACAAATGCAGACCCTGAACAAGATGTTCATCATAAATGCTGGCTCCGGTTTTAGGCTGCTATGGAATAGTATAAAGGGTTTTCTTGATCCAAAGACTTCAGCTAAGATCACGGTAAGAATACTGTCTGCCTCCCACTAGCTTTTCATGATGATCTAAGCTGATTATAGAGAGCCAAATTTATTTGAAGGTTCTCGGTGGCAAGTACCAGAGCAAGCTGCTTGAAGTAATTGATGCCAGGTATATAAAAACCTACAACTATGCTCTAGTGTTTTTTTTTTTATAATTGGCCGAAGAACCAGCTAATAAGGCAATACTGTGGTTCATACGAACCTTTCTCGCCAAAAGGGTACACTTCAAAAGAACTAGAACTACAACAAGATAAACAAAGTGAAAAAGTAACCAGACTAGAGGGTTCATCATATCCCCATGCGACCGAGTGACAAATTAGTTGGTCCCTCAATAATAAGTCTTTTTCAATTGTGATGATAGAAGTGACTACTTCCTAAAATGACCCATAGTTTGGTGGATGATGTCTTCTAATTTACTTTCTGCTAGTGAGTTACCTGAATCGTTGGGAGGCACATGCACTTGCTCCGATCAGGGTGGTTGCATGCGCTCTGATAAAGGGCCATGGAAGAATCCAGATATTATGAAGGTTTTTCTTCTACTTGCTATTTGTCCTACAGAATACCAGTTGTATGTTTTGTTTCATAAGCAGAATATGATCAGTAGTGTTTTTTCTTGTTTACAAAATCTACTTCGAACAGGCTGTGCAGTCTGGTGGAGCGAAGTGTTCACAAGGACAACACAATTGTCCAGCCCCACCACCTGTGGAGAAGACTATTCTAGAGGATTCAAACGCTCAACCCAAGGTGCCCTTCTAGCTTTCTTTAAGCCAATATCCTCCTCAATACTTAGCAGCATTGATTAGAGAATATTGCATCCCTGACTTGCTGTGGATTGTTGTAGATAGATGATTCAAGCAATGTGGGTGTATCAGCAAATGGATATGATCCGCCGTCTATGCCTCCAGAACCTTTGAAGGACCCAATTCTTGACCCACCATCCATTCCTTCAGTAGCTGAAGTAAGTATAGGTCACACATTGTAGCAGAGGAAAAAAAAAAATGAAATTCCACCACTGTTGAAAAAGAATCACTGCTATGAATATTGTTTTACTTAAGACTAAAATCTTCATTTTCTTCTTGGGTACGAACCATGACAGGTAAGTCTTGGATATGACATTCCTCCTATAGTCGACAAGTCCATTGATAACTGGCCAAAGATGGTTGGGCAAGAGAATTACGCCCTTGCAAAAGGTATGTCAACGTCATCAGAAATCCATCAGTTTCAATCTGTAAGCATATATCTGTATGACTAACAATAATTATGCTCTTACCCAGTTGCCACTGCGGATTGCTTTACCTGCATTCCTTACAAGTCACCCGATGGAATAAGCAATCAGATCATCACAAGCCTAATGACTTTTGTAATGGGTATAGTCACAATGGTAAGGTTGACCAGGAATATGCCAAAGAGGCTGACTGACGCCAATATGTACTCTACCCAAATGTACTGCTTTGACCCTGTGGGTGAAGGGGTGGCAGTACCACAGCAGCTGCCACCCCCAGCAATCTCTGATGAGGAGCTTATAACAGTGATCAAGCGTATGGCTGCTTTAGAAGAGAAAGTCACTGCAATGAGCATGAAGCCAGATGATGATTCTGTCACTGAAAAGGAAGAGATGCTGAAGACTGCTACCACCCGTGTGGATGCCTTGGAAGAAGAGTTAGCAGCTACCAAGAAGGTAATTTGTCATGAGCTAGCAGCTTGAACTTTTCTGCCAATGCAAGTACTGATCATCAAAGCCCTTCATACTGGTGGGCATACTTTCCACTCTGCAGACGACATTATAGGTTTAAATTACTCTTTTCTTTTTTCAGGCTCTAGAGGATGCACTCTCCAAACAAGAAGAGCTATTAGCTTATGTAGATAAAAAAGAAGAAAAAAAACTGGTATGCTTCTAAATTTTGTGTTTTTCTTTGATTTTACCACCTTCACCAAAACTGATATCCTTCTAAAATTGTTCTTTTTTTCCTGCGATTTGGTTCAATTGCATTGTGCCCGTATACTCAATTCACACCACGAAATCCCCCCATTTCTGTCTGATCTTTGGATGCAGTTTTGGTGAAGAGTGGCTTCCCCCATGTATAATACAAAGGAGAACAAATCAATTGTAAAAGTCATCGCTGCTTGATCTTGTAATTTCTCAATCAAGCTATCTAGGTTTATACTGTATCATATAATCACAAGTGGTGATCAAAATGCATACCCAGATCGCTAATGGTTTTAGGTACCTTGACCCTAACATAAAAAACCTCACCATAATTTGCGCTAAACCTTAAATTATCGTTCTTTCTTTTCACTTTTTAGAAATTATTTCTTTGTTGTAAACTGGAAGAAGAAAGGAATTTTTCAGAAGAATGTACTTGAATCCTTGATTGTGAAATTGTGAATTTTAAGCACCACTCCAAGCTGTGGTGACTTGGTGGAGAGATAATCTAGAACCAAATGTTCCGGGTTTGAAATGCACCCACTACCGTTAGTCGGATTGAATCTAGCCCGAACCAAAATTTTTTTATTGAACCCAAATCCAACTCGAATCCGATCCCGAAGCGGGTTAAATATATTGTCAGCCCAAATCTGAAGCAGGTGAAATGTGTCAATCCGAACCTGAAAGTGACCCTAAACAACTTGGAAACGACCCATAAACAATCCATATATTAACATGAAATGAACTGATCCGTCAAAAATTAAACCAATGTCAGTTAACATACATATTCCATGAAACAACAATCTAAGTTGTCCACTATAGCTACAAATTAGGGGTGTCCATACGGTAGGTTTATTCGGTTATAACTGAAAAATGTTTTTTTTTTGTTTTTTAATTGTTTTTTAAAATTTTAGTTTTTGGTTAACAGAGTTTTATTTTGGTTATTAAAGAGAATATTTTGGTTATCCGAAATATTTTTTATAATTAAATTTTAATATATAAATATTAATGAAAATCATAAATTTTCTTTTAAAATTTTCGGTTGGTTAACCGCCTAATCCGGTTTTCGGCTCAATTTTTGGTTATTAAGTGGAAACAAATTTTGATTTTTGGTTAATTTAGTTTTCGGTTAATCCATTGAATTGAATTTCGGTTATAATTGAAAACCATTTTTTGTTTCAAAATTCTACAAAGTTCTCACAACATCAAAGCTTCCTAAAGTCCATAAAACAATAAATATATATGTTTTTAACCTAATTTGATTTTTTGATCTTTGGTCTAGATTTTTTGTCTAATTTTGTTTAAGTAAATAATTTTGTGTTTCGGGTTGATTTTGGGTTTTGGGTAGAGGCCAGACCCAACTTGGATTCCCTGTATCTTAACTTAAATCCGAGCCAAAATTATCAAAATCCTAACCCAATATTTGACCGGAGGGATTCGGATTGGGTTTCAAGTTCGCGTTGAGACTATCAGCCCTACCTCCTATAATCCTAGTGACTTTGAATTCAAAAACACTGTGCACATTACTATTCATCGATCACTTTCAGCTAGGGGTGAGCATTTGGATTGGATAATTTGGATTTATCCAAAATACAAATTAACCGAATTTTTTTTTGGATTTTTAACCGAATTTTAAAACCGAATTTAAAATTTCGGTTATTCGAATATCTGAATTATATTCGGTTTTAACCCTGTAAAATTCGGTTAACCGAATTATCCAAACTTTTTTTTAAAGAAAATCCCTAAATCTTTCCTTAATAGTTAATTCTCTTTAAACATGACAAAATGAATGTCAAAATTCATAACCCTATCTCGCATTGCTCCAATGCTTCAATTATATAATTTCATATTATTCTTTTTTCGTCAAATTAATTATATATAACTGGTTTTTTTGGAACACCGTTCATCGCTGCTCACCCCTAGTTTGATATAACTAGTCTAATCTTTGTGTGAGTTTTTTCTGTTTCTGTTGTGATGAATTGACAACTAGGGAATTCACAATTTTCTAGCAGCTTATGGTTATTAATGCTACTGATGATGAACATGAAACAAAAAAATGTGTTTGGTTTTTTTTTTTAAATTCGGTTAACTAAAATCCGATTTTAAAAATCGGTTTTCGGTTTTATTTTTAAATTTCGGTTAATTGAAATCCGAACTAAAGCAAATTTTGGATTTCAGTTCGGTTTTCGGTTTTCAACTTAAAAAAATTTCGGATTTTGGATAATTTGGATTTCGGTTAATTCGGTTTTGATCAAAATTTGGATAATTCGGTTAAAAGCCGAATTAACCGAAATCCAATTTTTTTTTACAATTTGGATTTCGGTTAACCGAATTATCCAAATGCTCACCCCTACTTTCAGCTCGACATGGTAGGCAAACTAGAGAGACGAACCATTGTCAAGCACAATAGTATCGAGGAAGGTTAAAGGGGATAAATATGAAGAGAAATTACGCACCCAAAACGAAGTATCAACACTTAGAATCATATCAATAACTCGGCAACGTAATACTCTCTCACCTCTCATCTTTCTCCCTTTGGTGGGAGCCAGCCCTTCACCCTTCACCCTTCGACCCTTGCCCTTTTCGCCTTCTTTGCTGCCTTGTCAAACCAATCTCAACCTGTTTGCCATTTTCTTCCACTACCATACCTTCTTTGAAATGGCTATGAATGATTGAGTATGCTCAACGAGGTGTTTCTAGTCATCATGTGATTGCCAACCTATATGTCATACTTGCATGCTTCAAATCGCAAATCCACTCCCCGTCTCTCACGACCTTTCTATGTTTCCTGATAAATACAATGACCAACTTCTACTTTTTACCCTCTAGCCTGTTCATTTGTTCGTCACTCTTGGCCTTTGCCCCCACGATATCCGCTCCTCCCTCCTCCCTCCGTCCTCCCTTCTCTCTCTCTCACTCTGTGCTCTAATTCCATCACGGTGGAGGTCTTCAAAATTAACGGAGCACTTTTATCTTACGATCGATGCCTCATGGGGAAGCTCTTCTCACAATAGAGGACTTAATGGTTCAAGTAAGGAATGGTTGAATTATACAACCTTAATTGAGAAGACCTAGCAAATTATCATCGTGGTGACGAAGAACTCAATTATAATCTTATTTGCATGACAACAAGATGAATAAAAAAATATTGAATATCCGAGTTCATGGATTATTGATCTTGTAATAGAGGCCCAATCTCTAAAATGAAAATAATTATATACATGAGTTCATTATTTTGGTAAGAGAAATAAATAAATATTTAGGAGAAAAAAGAATTATAATGGAAGAATGTTAGACTAGTTGCCTCCAACTTAGATAACAATGAGAATGCAATCCTTAGTTAATTACTAATGATTCTGGATGAATGCCTTGATAAAAATATGTGGGTGCTATTAATGATTCAATGAAATCATGTCAAATACCAACTTACCTTTTAAAACACAACTTTTTTCCCTCTTCAGGTTTGAGTAACAAAGCAAATGTAAGGGTTACTTAATAGTGGATGGTACATATATACACAAGTAAAAATGGTGACCAACTTATTCACTCAAACCTAATATGATTCAAAGAATAAAAAGGTGAGCTTAGACATATTTCTTGATGTTGATTACCATGAGACCGGAAAAAGATGATAGATCTAGTTGTGGAAAGTTATATTGAATGAAGCAGTATAAATGTTTTGTTCCTTTTTATATATTGAGCAAAAAGGAAAAGGAGGTATAGAAATCTTTATTAGAGCTTTGAAAACTTGTGTAGTTCTAAAACATTGATTATAAAAGATCTAGAATTCATAGGAATCAAGAAGCAATTACTCTTCAACAATGCAGTTTGCCTTTAATAAAAAAGGTGAAATTGTTAAGTGTATATATTTTGGTGAAAGAAATCATGGGAGTAGATCAAACATCTTCAACCCCGTCTTAAGCCGAGGGGTCAAGGGAGTAGAACATCGGTATAGCTAACATGTTGAAAAACATGGTACTCTTAAGTCTGGAAACATGGCGTGATTGTGATCCAAAACGTTTACCCCCAGATAAAAGAGCACCACCTTTATAAGACAATTAGAACCCACAATTAGCTCTCTCCTTTATCCTCCCTCCTCTCCCTCAAACCTCCCCATTAGCCTCAAATCATGTCACCGCCTCTAACCCATTTTCGTTTGAAATACCCCAAACTTAATTAGGGTGATTAAATTACTCTAATACGATATTGAGGGTGTATTAGTGCCTAATGAATTTTGGTAAAAAGAATAAATCCAAAAGAAATGAGAAAACGCTTAAAAAGCGAAAAACGCTAAAAAGAGCGTTTTGTGACCGTAGGCAGAATACGACCTTGACAAGGGTCTTAGAGTGATTTCCAAGGCTTAATAGTGCCTAATTAACATACGGGAACAACTCCCGAAGAAAACTGATCCATAAAACGAATTAAAAACGCTAATAAAGCTTTAGCGCACATTTTTTGAGAAAACCCGAAAACGTGACTTTGAGTGGTCAAATGAACCCGTAAAAATTATAGTTCATCAAATAACTATAATTAAACATTAATGAGAGCTTAAGAACCAATAAAATTAAAGAAACGAGAAAAACCCGGAGAACGGGCCCAGTTAGTGAATAGTGCTTAAACCGGGTAAATTAACGAGCGCTTTCTGTAAAAGACGAAAAACGCTCCAGCTTGTACATATATATGGGGCCAGTTTTTAGCTAGTAAAACATCCCCCACTCACACACTCACTAAACTAGAAAGAAAGAAAGAAAAGAAAAGAGAAAAGAATGAAGAAGGAGAAAAGTACATAAAGCAAAAAAAAACACTCTCCCTCCTCTCATTTTCTTTTCCCCTCACGTACTGCTCTCTCGTTCCCCCCTCTGATTTCTCTCTTCTTATTCCTCTGGCTGGAATGATTACAAGCCCTCTCCCATGGCTACCCTCTCTTCTCTTGCTCACCCAAGCTACATCCAAGCTCCAAATCCAAAAATAATTACATATTTGAACTCCCCTCATCAAGAGCTACAATCCTCTCTTTTTAAAATTCCAAAAGGATGAACTTCATCTCCATGGGTTTTTCCCATTTGAAGAGAAGATGGCACCACCTTGTAGCTTGGAGTCTCGTCTCTCTCCTAAGGTAAAAAGATTCATGAAAAACTAATGTTTTCCTCCTTCTCTTGGGTTGGCCGATTTTTGCCCATTCACATGCCTTGTTTTATTCTTGTTTTGGAGCTTTGTTTCAACCCTCCAATGGTGGAGTAACCCCCTTCTTGATTCAAGGGTGAAAACCCCTCTAAAAAGCTTCAAAGGTAAACCCTAACTCAAGGTATTCTAAGTCTTCCATTGAATTAGTGTATTCCAAGGTTTAGGATTTTAATTATGTTAAATTTTGTGTTTCTTGGGTGTTGGGATGGAGTTTGGAAACTCCATTCCCACTTGGCCAATTTTGATCAAGAAAGAGAGAAGAGGAGAATGGAAAAGAAACTTGGAAGATTAAGGTAAGAAATGCACCTTAATGTTTATTTTGATTGCCTTAGTATTTGGGATGGGTTATATTAAATAATAAACCCAAATTATGTGAAATAATGTGTTTGGAGAAAGTTTGAGAGATTTGTGAACTTGTTGTTGTTTTGAGGGCCTTGGAGCCAAGTGATGTGGGAATTGTGTTTATGATGTTGCTTAGTCAATTTTGAATTGAGCTTGTGTGCTGGTAGGACCTTTTAAGGGTGTGGCTAGTTTAGGATTGAAGATGGTGAAAGATATGAGTTTGAACATGTTAGGTTTATGGGGAGGTTATGACAAAATTTGAGTAGAAATCGAATGGTTAAGGTGACTTTGGTAAGGAGAAAAGTTAGGTGTTTTTAGTGTTGAGTAGAGTAGATTAATAGCCTTGAAATGGTGAATGGAGAATGGGTTTGAAAGATGTAAAAATCTGTAGCAAATAGCATATAAGGATATGTAGAAAAACTAGAATAGAACTAAGGTGCAAGACTTAGGGAAATGGGAGTTGAACTTGGGTATAGATAATGCATTTGTCTAGGAATGAGTAGTAATGGTCAATAAATGATTGGGTAAGGTGATAAAGGATAGTAAACCATTAAGGAAAAGTTGGAAATGCACAAGTGTGCAAACTGTTACAGTAAGGAAGAAAAATTTGTGGAAATTGAGCAAGGATTTGAGTAGGGATTTAACCAATGGTTTAAAGAGGTTTAGAGCATGTTTTGAGATGTTTAAACATGTAGGAAACATGTGAAAAGGTAGGAAATGATTAGAGGTGAATTAGGGGTTGAAAGTGGTGAAAACTGTAAAATTTGACAGTTCCAGGGTTGGTCCGGGTTTGCAAATCGGTACACAAACCCGGACCACCCCAAAAATTAGGCAGAAAGTCACCCTAGGGACTGGTCCGGTTTGTAAACCAGTACACAAACCCGGACCTATGCAAAAACAACCCAGAAACTGAATTCGTGTTTGGTCCGGGTTTGTAACCCCGGACACAAACCCGGACCAGGCTAAAATTGTAACAGAATGTGTTTTAAGGTGGCCTAATGATGGGGAATGGATTGGGGATGGTTTTAGAGGATGTTTAGGAGTTGTTTGGTGACCTTTAAAGGTTCTAAGAAGGGTAAACAAGTTGGAGAAGTGATTGAGATAGTTGTGAGTTTAAGAGCACATAAACAAAACCAAAGAATAATGGGTTAACGGGTTTAATCACGGGAGTACTAGTTTTACTTACCGTAGTACCTAAAATGGAGGTGTTTGGAATATTATCAGTGGACCAAGAGTAAATCGAGCAAAGTGAGGAGACACGGTAAAAGTTAAACCAAGATAAATGCACGAATCGGATTGTTTGCACTTGTTAGGGCTTGTATTGTATTGTTGTTTGTTGGATTGTATTTAAACTAAAGTTTGTATAATTCATGAAATGGGTGAATTGTGAATGAGTTGCTTGCATGTGATTGTGTACTGTAGTGCGACTCATAGTTGGGTCTTGTTTGATTAGTGACTCGTAGAAAGAGTCAAGTGCAAAATAATAAAAATGTGGAAACACACCAAAACTATCGAACCAATATACGATAACGTAAACCTATGAACTCACTAGAACGTGAGAGAATTGTACGGGAATTAGTAAACTCCCGATAACGGTTAGAGAACCGAATTGATTTAATCCACAAAACAATTACTAGTGGAAGTATATAAGGAACCTCTTCTTAGAGGACTTGATAAATGTTCAACAATGAACCTTGAGAAAAGTAAAGCATGGTAAGGGATCACCAAACCCCTTAGAGTAATAGTCGAACCCCAATGAGAGGATCCGACTAACATAAACAATGTCCCGAACATGAGAGTATTTGATAAGTTGGGTAAGACACTAAATCTTAGAATACTAGACATTGAGAATTCCCTAAGCCAATAGATGTTATCGAGAGAGATACCTCTAGGCTAATCCATGAGATTGTGAAATGACTCCGAGAGAGGAGTTTTGGGAATTTGAGTAGTCCGGTAGAGAACTGGACATTTGTGAACTTGAGGAGCTAAATGCATAGCTCCTTTTGTATTTGTAAGCCCGGTGGTGGGTCTTGTGTATGACCCTGCCCGGAGGTCGTGGCAAAGACTTAAAAGATGTCTTTGAGTATTGAGTATTGATTTGAGAACTTGAGTATTTGAGTGTTGATTTGAGTATGTGAGTATTAGGAATTGAGTTGTGACTTGAGAGACTTGAGAATTTGAGTTTGAGAGGAGAATTGAGTTGAGTATTGTAGAACTTGTTGAGATTGTGAGTAAGAGTACCCAAGAGAGTGGGTAAGACAATGAGCAATTGAGTAAGACATAGTGAGGTAGAAACCCTCAAGCCTAAGTAAAGAACATATTAAACTAACCTCTTGATGTGTGTGTTAGTGTTTGTGTTCTTCATTGAACCCTGATTGTGTTGACATACATATATAATGTAATGTTGCCATGCATGTAGATTGAAATTAAATGAATCGCATCCTCTCGACCAAATAGTCGACGTACCCTCGCTCGTACGCGGGGTACGCGATTTTCATATGCAGCAATTTTGCTGAGCCCCTAGGGGTATCGTTTTTATTTTCCCGGTACATGGATGCTGGTCACCTTTCGAGAGTAGGACGGGTTGTTATTAAGCATGGGTAGTTGTTTAAAGATTGTATTTGTTGTATTGTGGAATTGTAAAACCGAAAGGTCATCGTTAGACTTGGGAATTGTAGATACTCGGTATAGAACAAGATCGAGATTGTATTTGTATATGTTGGAATTGAAGGTTGTATTTGGTTTGAGAATTGATTAAGTAATGGAAGTAGCGTCTATATAGTGTACTCGGTATAAGACCCATCAGACCGATAATGTATTTGTATTGTTTGTTTGGATTGGATTTGGCCTTGTTAGTCACGTGGGTGACTAACGGCATGTATCACCCACCGGTTGTAGTTTGGATTCCGCTGCATTGTTGTTGGTAAGGGAGACGGGTTAGGAGTTAATTGTGTGATTACCGGTAGGTGTGTTACATCGTTCCTGACCCCAACCACCATCTCACCACCATAAATTTCCTCTCTTTTTCTCACCACCGCTACAGTTTCTTTTCTCTTCTTCCCATTCCATTCCATCATCACAAAGTTTTTACGCATCCAAATGGAGTCAATCACGCATCCAGCAAGGGAGGAAACTATACAGTTTGTTGGAAACGAGATAATAGACAAATGTTGCTTTGTATATTATTCATCTGATGTAAAGGAGTATAGATACCGGTTTAAATAGAAGAAATTGAGTGTTGTTACAGATACGAATAAACAGAGAACTACCTCCTATTTCTACTCTAAGCTAACTACTTATTCTTAATTATCTTATCAGATAAATTAACTAGCAAAAAAGTAGGAACAGAAACTGACTTTGACTTAATCAACACTTCCCCGTCTTTAACCAAAGCTGCATACACCCATCAGTTTTCTGAAATACTGATATTTGGCTTGAGAAAGTGATTTTGTGAAGATATCAGCTACTTGCTCATTTGTTCCATAAAATTTCAACAAAATTCTTCCATCAACGACAAGCTTCCGAATGAAGTGATGCTCCACATCAATATGTTTGGTTATGCTATGGAAAGCAGAATTTTTAGCTATAGCTATTGCAGATAGATTATCACAAAATATTTATGTTGCACCATTTTCTTCGTAGTTGAAATCTTTCAATAACTTCCTGAGCCATAAGGCTTGTCTCGCTGCTGTTGTCATTGCTGCATACTCTGCTTCTGATGATGATAAAGCTATTGTGTCTTGTTTTCTGGAACACCATGTTACGGCTCCAGAACCAAAAGTGAATATATTTCCAGACTTGCTTTTTTTATCATCTATACTTCCACCCCAATCACTGTCTGTATAGCCGAACAATTTAAAAACTGAAACATGAGAATACCATATACGAAAGTCCATTGTTCAAGCCACATGGCGAAGGATTCTTTTTGCAGCACCAAAATGTTGTTTTGACGGGTCTTGCATATACCTGAACACAACATTAACAGAGAATGCAATATCAGGCCTAGTGTGAGTTAAATAGTTTAGACCACCAACTAGGCTTCGAAACAGCTTGCAATCAACTTTCTCAGTTCCATCTTGCTGCCTCAGTTTTTCATTGATATTCATAGGGGTGGGTGAAACTTCACAGTTTATCATGCTAAATTTCTTCACAAGGTCTGCAGCATATTTCTTCTGGTAGATAAAAATTCCATCACTTCTTGCTTAACTTTGAGCCCCAAGAAGTATTTAAGCAATTCTAAGTCTGTCATGTCAAAGTTGCTCATCATAGACAACTTGAAATTATTGAGCAAGGACTGCGAAGAACTCATATAAATCATATCATCTACATAAATACAAACCACCAAAACATTGTCATCAGTATCTACAGATAAAGAGTGGGTTCATTGTCACTTTTTTAAACCCACTTTTCTCAAGAAAACAGTCAATCTTGCTATATCAAGCATGCGGCGTTTGTTTCAGCCCATAAAGTGCTTTTTCAACCTGTAAACTTTATCTTTACTGCCCTTTTTAGTAAACCCCTCATGTTGAGACACATATACTTCTTCTTATATTTCTCCATTTCGAAAGGAAGATTTGACATCAAATTGAAATATGGGAAACTTCATTTGGGTAGTGAGAGCCAAGAGAACTCTTATAGTTCAATCAAGCCACATGAGCATATGTTTCATTGAAATCTACACAATGTTGTGTGTGTATCCTTTCACCACCAGTCGTGTTTATACTTTTGAATACTCCCATCAAGGTTATACACCCATTTGAGACCTATGATATTTTTTACCTGCAGGAAGAGGAACCAACTCCCAAGTTGAATTCTTTTCAGTAGCCTTTATCTCCTCTTCCATTGCAATCTGCCACTGAGTCTGACCTACGACATCTTCAAACCAAATCGGGTCAGAAACAATTAAAGCAAAATTACAAGTCTCAAGAATATCCGTCAAGGATCTATATCAAAGTGGCATGTTACTAAATGAATTAGATGTTGAAGATCTGGTTGGACTGTTGCTGTTGTCGCTGGATGAATCAGATTCTGGACTATTAGAAGCTAGTGGGGCTGTAAAAGTATCATCAAATTCTGCATCCACTTCTGGAATAACATGATTGTCTTGATTGGTATTCCAATCCCAAGAAGCTTCTTCATTAAATTCAACAATCCTGCTTATCACAACTTTACCACTGATTGGATTATATAGACGGTATGCTTTTGATTGCGGGCTATACCCAATAAAAATACATTTTTCATCAAGTTTAGACCGCAAGTTAACCAAAGCATATGCTATACAACAAGAAACTTTCAAGTGGCTTACCCTTGGCTTCTTTCTTATCCAAGCTTCATAAGGTGTTCTGTTTAAAACTGCATTTGTTGGGGAGATATTTAGGATGTAGACGGCTGCTGCGACTGCTTTTCCTCAAAATTCATTAGTAGATTTCTTGCTTTTAACATGCTTCTAGCCATTTCCATCATTTTTTTTATTTTTTCTTTCAGCAATACCATTTTTCTCTGGAGTGTATGGTGCTATCAATTCCCTACTAATTCCATTTTCAACACAAAAATCATTAAACTCAGTAGATATGAATTCGCCCCCTCTATCTGTGCGAAGAACTTTGATACTTCTGTTGAGCTGCTTCTCAACCAGCACCTTGAATGACCTGAAAGCCTCAAAAGTTTCAGATTTAGTCTTCAAGAAATGAACCCAACACATTCTACTATAATCGTCAATCAACAAGAAGAAATATCGGATTCCGCCCAAAGAATCTGTCATCATTGGACCACACAGGTCAGCATGCACAAGGTCTAGACAGTTTTGGGCTCTACAAGACTTTCCGGATGGGAAGGATTTTCTGGTTTGCTTTCCATAGATGCATCCTTCACAAAAATCAACAAACCCATAACCATTTCTTTTTGGCTTAGCAGCTTCAAGCCATTACCATTCAGATGCCCATATCTCAAATGCCATAAGTTTTTTCTCGTTAACCCCTTTGACAACTAAAGCATTATCATACAAAACTTGAGACATCGATGGGAAACATCTTATTCTTAGTCAAGGGGACAATGGCAACCAATTGACTAGATTTTTTATAATGGATAACACAAGCATCATCATAAAAAACAAAGAGTAACCACTGGACATAAGCTGCCCCACGCTCAACAGATTGAGAGCTAAATCAGGCACAAACTATACATCTGAAATCAGTTTATTTCCCCCACTGTTAGATTTGATTGCAATTGTACCTTTTGCTTCAACACGGGCTTGTCGGTTATCTTCAAACCGAACGATTCCCTCTTTTGTTTCATCCAGCTCTTTGAACATTGACTTCAAATGAGTCATATGATTTGAACATACACTATCTATAAACCAAACACCATCAACAGGGTTAGTAGGAACACAATGAGTCATAAACAACATACTTTCTTCTTCTTCGACCTTCTCCCTAAAATTGACAGCTTAGTTCTCATCTCTCTGTTTTGTCCAGCAATCAGCTTTCTTGTGTCCATATTTATTGTAGTATCGACATTGGATTGGATTATTGTAGTGCCGCCCTCCAACACGACCTCCTCCTCTACGACCTCTGCCTCGATATTCACCCCATTTACCATGATTGTTATAATTCACGTTGTGCGAGGATTCTACTTCCACCTGAAAAAATTTCTCCATAGTTTTCTCATTACACCTGCTCCTGTTCAATCTATCCTTATGGGCAATCAGCGAACTCATGAACTCATCAAAACTATAATCAGGCAGGTCTTTCGGCTCTTCTATAGCAGCTACAACATGATCATATTTGCTAACAAGACTTCATAACACTTTACTAACCACAATTTCATCAGTCATCGTTCCATCGAATGTTCGCATTTGATTTACAACAGTCGGAACTCTTGAAAGATACTCTTGCACAAATTCTTGGTCTTTCATAGATAATGTTTCAAATTCACGGCGTAAGGACTATAGTTTTACTGTTATTACCTTCTTATTGCCCGAAAATTCTTGCTTAAGAATGTCCCAAGCTTCTTTAGAGGTGGAAGCTGCTGCTATACGAGGAAAAAGTTCATCATCTAGGGACTGTCACAGAACAAAGAGGACTTTTGCATCCTTAGTCTGATTCTCCCGTCGATGATTCTCCCGTCCTTGTTCGTCGAAGCCATTCGCAACCAAATCCCAAAGCTCTTGGGATCTGAATAGTGTCTTCATGATGGTAGTTTTACCCCTTAAAGATTGGAAGGTGAGCGTGGGTTGCTCCATTTGTAGCCATTATTGGGACTGCTGTTTGTGTAGATAGTCGCTCGTCTGCGGCTCTAATTTTTTTTTGTTAGGATCTCCCCAGGATGAGAAAAAAAACTCTGCGGTGATGTTTTAATTTCTCTTTAGCTCTGATACCAAAACTGTTGGAAATGAGATAATATGCAAATGTTGTTCTGTATATTATTCATCTGGTGTAAACGAGTACATATACTGGTTTAAATAGAAGAAATTGAGTGATGTTATAAACAAAGAACTAACCTCCTATCTCTACTCTAAGCTAACTACTTATTCTTAATTATCTTATTAGATAAATTAACTAGCAAAAAAGTTGTAACAAAAACTGACTTTGACTTAATCAAGATAGTTTTCATTGATAATCTTCATGAGACCACCAGACTTAGTACTCTATGGAAAATGTTCCAACCCTTTGAACGTATTACAAATGTCCACAGGCCATTGAAGAGAAGATTGGCAACAAACATCCGATATGCCTTTGTGGGCTTCGAAATGAAACAATAAGTAGTAAGTTCTATCAGGGAGACAACTGGATAAGGGTTGATGGAGTTAGAAACAACTCAATTCGCAAGACCATTGAGAAGTTCTAAAGCGGGAATGGAAAATTCAGTTTGCCAACGAAGCCCCCACCTAAGGCGAGAGAAGAATTTCATTGGCCTAAGTTACCAACGAGGCAAGTAGGCATAAATGGGGACAAATATAAGAAATTGCAGAATCAGGAAAACATGTCCAACTCTCATACCCAAATTGGAAAAGAGTACGTGATAATCCATACAGTAAAGAAAACGACTTGATGAAATAGGGGAAGAATTGTAGGTGAGGGGAGAAGTGTTACATATCACATGTAACTTGTCGTATGAATTCGTGGTTCTTTTCCAACATATAAGAGAAATTAGGAGCTTTTTGGGCCGTTAGAAATGGAATAAAGAAGAGTGGAGAGTTGTTGCTTGGTGCGTGGAAGAATCACACCAGCAACGAACTACTAATATTGTAATACATGGAATTCCCCCCTTGAGCGTGGTGTGAGGAATCAGTCAGGGCGATCGCTAGAAAATTTGGAAAGGTGGTCAAAATAGAAAGTAATATGGATAATAGATGCCGGAATGTCTGGAAGTTTTCTTGTGATTCAAATTAGAATTTTCAAAATTATAAATGAAGAGATTGATTTCATCTTTGATTCTAAAATGACGTGATGAGGATTGTTGTGGTATAAACAGATGAATTAATGATGAAATCTGGTATCTCATCCCAAGATTTGGCCGACATTGGCCAAGGTACTATAACCGGAACACCGGATAGAAGGACACACCGCCCATGTGAGGAAACCCTGGAGCCAACGGGTACATCAGCCAAGGAGTCCTAAGTGAATCGGATTGAGCCATTGCCCTCATAGATCCATATACTTGTAGTTTTTTTTTGATAATTGGCTGGAGAACCAGCTAATAAGCAATACTGTGGTTCTACGAACCTTTCTCGCCAAAAGGGTACATTTCAAAAGAACTAGGAACAACAATAAGGTAGACAAAGTAAACAGGGGTATCTTATCCCCTGCGACCTATTGTAAGTTTAGTTAATCACTCAGTCCTAGTGACTATATCTCTTGAAATTATTCCTTGACCAGCGATGAATAGCACTTTGAGGATTCACGAGGCTTAGAGATATGGAAGCCATTTGTTGTGGGACTTTGCCTGGGATCATAAGTTTGTCCAGATTTCTAGTTCTCTGGTTCCACAAGCGACTGGTCATCAGGAATCTGACTTGTGCTTGGAAACATAGCATCTTGTCCCGGTTTCTTGCTGCCTGATCAGTTAAGCAGAACAACTTGCTTTCTTCAATCATTCATCAGAAGTCAACCTTTGGGATGTAATTTGGAGGGAACCGAATAGTCTTCCGTGGATTTATTGAGTTTGAGATTTTTTTGATCCCCAATTCCTCGACGATCCATATACTTGTAGTGAATCAGATTCCCTGAGGAATGAGCCATTGCACTAGATTTTTTTTTTTCTTTCGATTAAATTTACTCTTAGAGTAGGATTATCGGAGAACCCAAAATAGGTCTCAAGGTCTTCTCGCATATTTCTCTTCTTCCACCTCATTTTATGAATTGCTACCTAACTTGTAGTGAATCAGATTCCCGAGGAATGAGCCATTGCACTAGATTTTTTTTTCTTTCGATTAAATTATACTCTTAGAGTAGGATTATCGGAGAACCCAAAAATAGGTTCTCAAGAGTTTCTCTCATATTTATCTTTCTTCCACCTCATTTTATGAATTGCTACCTAATTTTTAACAATATCGAGAACTCACTTATTAGTTCTTAATTTTTTTCTCTTTCATCTATGTGGAGGATTGTGATTGGAATAATAATAGTTATGGGTCCCATAATTAGGTTCTTAAGGTTATTGCAGAAGAACCCTCTCTTGGGTTCTTAATCTCTCTCTCCCATTTTATTTACACCTTTTTTTACTTTATTTTTTTAGCTAAGAACTCATATAAGAACCAGTGATAATCATGCTCTTATAGTAGAAAAGATTCCTAATCGTCAATTGACGTGATTCCTAGTTGCATTCACAAGAATTTTTATAATTGATCATTTGTAAATTGATTGATTGACCACACAGCATGGTCAAACTTATGTTTTGTTCGTGTAGATCTTGTAAACACATATCTTGAAGGTTTCGGTCGTGTTAATATATACAAGGAATGGGTTTGAGATTATAGTTTATATATGGTGTACCATCCACATCCGGTAACAATATTGAAGCAGAAATTTAACATGTTTTTTTTTTCATTGAAAAGATTCAGAAAATGTAACAAATTAACGTCTCGAGAAAAATAAACAAAAAAAGGCCATCGATCTGGTTTAGTTGGAATGGCTCTTGCATGGAGAAACTAAAATGCATAATCTGCAGCTAGCTAGGGAGTGAGAGTAGATTGAACAACATCAGATCTAGCTAGGTTAAGATAATGCAATGGATGGATGATGGGCCGGGGCAGTAATAAAATGATGAGTGTCATCAGAAGAAGTGGTGATGATGAAGATGGTTGTTGTTAATAGCATCCAACTGGTCAAGTGCTAGGAAAGATGTCCAGGATATGGGAACCATGCAGAGTCCTCTACTTCGAAGGTCTGGTGCTGTTATCAGCTTCCCTCGTTGATTTCTGGCGTCTTGATCATGCTCGCTTGAAACCTGTATGTAAAGATTTATACTTGAGAAAGAATATATATGATTCGAAGTGCAAGCAATATTCAAAGTATAACACAATCTACTGTTGTGTGGATAGATCGTGTTCATGTTTGAAGATGAAGATATTTGGAAAAGACAGTTCTTTAACCGATCGAACAATCAATCATATCCCACAGAGCTAGCACACACACGCACTTACCACATGGGTCATTCTGCTGCTGCTGCTGCTGCTGTGCAGTGGTGGTTTCACAGTAGGCATGCATAGTGTCTGCAGGTAAGGGCCAAACAAATGTTTAATAAAAAAATAATGTCAAAATTTGAAGTACACAGAACCCAGTACCCTTATGCAAAAAAAAAAAAAAAAAAAAGATACTATCATTTGACCATGGTCAGTTAGTCCATTCACTCACAGAAACAACATTAGCCCAAAAAAAATGGGAAAGAAAACAACGCATGGGTATTCTGTTAAAAAGTAAAAGCGAGATGTTTTAAAAGTCATGTACAGTATCTCCTACTACTATTCATAAAGAAAGAAAGAAAGAAAGAAAATAACAAAAAAAAAAAAAAGGCGCAAACTCACATGAATCTGATCTTGAAGGAATTGGATGTACCCGATGGCTTCTGTCAACACAGAAGCAGTATCTGTCTGCAAAACATACAAATATACGTATATTTAAATACAGTGGTACATAACCACATGATAGTACAACATATAAAGGTGTCTACATTGAGAAGAAAGGGAGCTGGCTAGTATGGCCGGACGAATAAAAATAAACACACTCCTTTTTCTTTCTGTTCATTTGAATGTGACTAAGTGGAAAAGTGGGGGGAGTATAGCCAATTTTTTTATAGTAGTTTTTTTGGTTGTTGTACCTTGCCAAAAGGTGATACCAATTGATGTAGAGCTGCGATTCTGTCTCCCAGCTTCTCCTTTCTTACCTATAATTCAGGATTAATCTTGATTAGTTTTATGATATGCATGCGGATTGCGGAGGAGGACCCTTAAGATAAAGGTGCCAATGATATATTTCCTAACAATGATATATGCTGCTACACTTTAAATTTTAATTCTATTCTAGAGTATGTATAACCCTTTTACGACACCCAAGAGAATATACAAACTTTTCAAAAACTTTATATATTTGTTTAAAAAGAGGGGCCGAGACTGTACGCATCAAGCTTTAGCTCTTCCAATATTTGCCTCATCAGAACACAGTCATAATTAACCAGCTCCAGTCAGAAATTAATATATATATATAGACTGGCACTGCATGCATCTTGTAACTAATTAAGTACTAGTATAATCTTGTAAATTAAAACCTTTTAAAACAACAGAAAATTACGATATTAACCATAAAAAAATGTACTCAATCAGCTGGTCTAGTAAAGTGTGGACATAATGCACAGATCAGACGAGATGACTCTGATATGGTAGTATAATAGGGTATGGGCATTTCACATTTGTTGTCAGTTAGTGTGGCGGTTATTGTTCGTTTTTATCTGAGAATCCCGAGATTGTTTCAGTTGTAAAGTAATTAATGGGTTAGTGCTTCCAGGATACATGCCATTGCAGTACTGCGAGTGTTTGCGATAGAATAGTAAGTATACTGACCTTGAATGGAGGACCAGAGCTCTTGGAGCCCGCGGACGATTTCTTGCTTGAGGTCGTGCCTTTCACTGTGGTAGTGGTCTTGGAATAATTATTACCACTGGTTGCAGGTCTTTTTACTCCTGTTACTGACGACGAAGACGATGATGATGATGATGATGATCCATTATTATTGTTTCTCTCCAAGGTGGCCGATAATGCCTACAAACAATTTCTTACTACAAATTAAAGTAGATAATATACTATGTGGATAATAATTAATGAATTTTGAGGATAATAAATTAATTATAAGGAATAAAATGACCAAAAACCAGCTGGTCAGCGATCCTGCCGAGGACTTTACAACAACAAAAAAAAGGAAAAAGAAAGAATCTTATATGATCATTATGCGGGTATGAATAAAGCTGGGAAAGATAGTCAAAATTATGAACATCATATAAACTGCAAGGAACTATATATGGCCATTGGACCCATGCAGCAGAAAAAAAAATTGAATACAGCAGCTTTCTTTAATTGAACACCAATCCAACATTGTGGAATTACCATTCCAACCAAACAAATACATAGAAAAAGAGGAATATATATATATATTTCAAAAAGATATCTGCATAAACCAATAGTAGTATCTGCGAAAGCCATTGTCAAAATATGTTTCAAGAAATGGGAAAGATCCGTCTGTGTATATATGGCAAAAAATGGAACTTGTTACGATTCCAACTATACTCATTTTATTTCCCTTTCTAAATGCAGTCATCTTTCGCAAGAAAGTTGCTTTAATATATATATAGCTTCATTCTTTTAATGAAAGGGAGCTTTGATAGACTCCTTTACCAGGAAAACGTGCACCTATTTCCTCTTAAGTTTAAGAATATTCCGAACATTTGAGAGAAAGGGAACTCCAAAAAGGGAGCATAACATAACATGATGCCCATCTTCCTAATCCATATATATATGATTGCTAAGATATATATATACCCTTTATCATTAACCATTCATATTATATACGCACTAGATCTATATTAATGGCTATATATGAAGCTCTAGCTGCAGCACATGATGTTTGATTACATCTATCATACATAGGGTGAACAAAACAATAGTATTTATCCTAATTACATCAACTTCAATACTTACGGAATAATTACACCTACCCATCATCATGTTATAAAGAGAATTGAAATTCGTAGCTAAATAGCTTGTAATTAACAAGTTAGCATGATATAATGTTCCACAAACTTCATGATCTTGCACTGTGAAATTAACGAACAATTGATACTTTGCAAAAAAAAAGGAACTCACTTTGTTCAGCCTGTTAGAAGATGAACAGCCACTTCTCAAACTCATTGTTTGGCCAGAACATTGTCGATCCCCGAAACCCAGACTCGGAAACTCTCCACACCCGGCGGGGGAATTCAAACCAAGAAATGAGCTCACAATGAAGGATTAGATACCGGCGGCAGACAACTACTCAACAAACCGCTCAAACCAGTAGTACTATTACTTACGGCCGGCAAGACATGAGTACCGAATTCATTATGTCTAGCTGACGAGACAGAAAGGGCTTCCATGTTAGCACCACTGCCGCTCCCAAGAATACCCAGAGGCGGCAGCCAATTACTGTAGCTAAGTGACCCACCCTCATCATTCGGATCGATACTATTAAGATAATTGCTCAATGATAATACGTTAGGGCTTGCTAAATTATAGCTCTCCGTCGGTATTCTCATCTTATTCGCCTGCTGGTGTGCTATGCCCGCAGTATTGTGAAAAATTGTGGGTGATTGGTAGAAGGTTGAAGAATCATCCATACATGTAGTTAACCGACCACTTGAAGCACAGGTATCTTCTTCTCGGTCTGCAGTACCATGGCCTGCTCTCTGCTGGTTCCTGCAGCAAATACACATTAGGTTATCCAGAATTGAGTCAACTTCAGACTGAGATTTTTCATTAATGCAGACTTGTAGTTGAATTTGTTGGCTGATGAATACAACTACAACACACTCAAATACACTCATGTCTGATTAATAAGTAGTGATGAATATCCAAGAAACAGAATTCTTAGGCTAGGAAAGAATGAATACTTCTCCAAATAATTACCTAGCTAGAATTGACTTAATTTAGATAGAGAAATCATAAAGACAAGAAACAAAAAAATTGTACTAAGAAATATATAATTTCAAGTGTCCACGTTTTCTGTGAACAGAATTAATTCATATACTTACGTGAGAGTAATGATGTTGCTAGGGTTTGGTCTGTGAAGGAACTGGTTTTGAAGGGCAGTACTGGAAACTCCATAGCTGCTGTTTTGTTGTTGTAGCTCAGCTGGATCAGAAGTAGAGTAGTATACAGAACAGTGATGTTCTTGCTGCTGCTGCTCCTGATGATGATGATGCTCTTGCTGGAAATCAGTGGACTCCATCTTATTTATGATGATGATTTCTAGATAATTAATTTGTTTTTTCCTTAAAAGTAGCTAGATCCCAAGATTATGCATGAAAAAAGATATAAATCTATAATCAAAACGCAGGGACTGAGATTACAGATATAATAGCTTTTTTTTATCTCTTGTATATGAAGGGGACGAAGACCTTTCACTCTATTCAAGGAAACCACCCAAAAATGATGATGATGAACTTCTCTGTTTCTCTCTCTTTTGTATTGCTTTGCTTTTTGGGTGTGGAAGCTTTTCTCTTTCTAGCTTGGTTTTTGTTCTTTATTAGCTCCCTCTCAGACATGAGGGCCACCTTAAGGATTAAAGCCAGCCAAGTGAGATGTGAGAGCGCCTTAAAAAAGATTTGGAGAGAAAAAGGGTTGATTCAGATGTCATGCCATGCCCCGCCCCGCGCCCAGATTTCTGCTTACGAAATACCCAGCGCTGAGTCCTAATTTTGACTTGCAATTGATTTCAAAACCTACGTATGCCTCTCGTACGTCCCAGCTCCCTTTCTTCTTTTACCATGTTTCCTCAACAATTAAACTTAAATTTGCAGGTTAATTAATAATCTTATATATCCTAAAATAAATCTGAAGTAAATAACCATACTCCATTCGCATGATACTACTCCTATCATGTATACATAATAGCAGCATCGGCTACAAGAGGAGACCTCAATTTATATCTGAACAGCTCCGATTGCAACCACGGTCTATTAATTACTCTGGATCGAGAGATGCAAGCGATGCCATGACTAACCAAACAACTGATGTCTTCATATAGGCCTATCAAAACGGGTTTTCAATTCAGGTTTTGGGTCATGTTTATTCAGGTCATTAAAATTTTTAGGTCATTTCAGGTTCTGGTCATTCAAAATCATGATAAATCATTTTCGGGTTGTAACAATGTCAGGTAGATACGGATTTTGGTTATTTCAGGTCATGATTAACATTTTTAAAATAAATATATACTTGATTTCCTTTCTCAATAAGGCCTATTAAAACCACTTTCTTTTAGTCTTGCAAAGTATGGCTTCCTTGCGTATTCTCTCCCTAGGGCTTCGATCTCTTCTCCGGGCTACTTATCCTCTTTGCATGCGCGACGCCTTGCCTTCCAACTAAGGAAGGCCTAGCGTATTTCTTTGATTCCCGTCGCTCGTCACTACATGAAGAGGGTAATGATTATAATCATAACCCATGCCTTGCACAATCAGGAAAAATCTCACTGATAGACACCCGCCTTATGAGGATCCCCGCATTTGTGTTTCTCTCTATTTCCTGTGGCATGCAAGGAGCAGATTTTACAGAGTGTCGGCTCACTGACTCTTGTCATTCTCCTCATGGGCCATCTGTCTATATATGGAGACAATCAGGGGTGCGGAGGCCCTACGCTAATCACATCTTCTCTATTTGCTTGTTCCTTGTTTCTTAATTAACCTACTCTCCTACTTCTTCAAATCCCTTTTCGATTTCTCACCTTACCCAAGAAATGGATCCTCTCGTTGTTAATGGCATCACACTAGCTTTTGAATGATGCCTTCTAGCCATCTTTTCTCAATGATCCCCATATGCGCTACTCCCTTGCACAAATCCTTCTAGATTGTAGGATATAGTTTGGTGGGTGAATTTGATTTTGAATCTTCAGACACAATGGAAGCGATAAAAATTAGGGGCCCTTAGACCATCAACAACAATCTCTTCACGGTCTAGGCGTTATATCCGACAAAACCCTTACTGCAACAGGAATTTACTTGGATCCCGTTTTGGGTCCGAGTTTACAGAGTTCTGCGCCATCACTATGTTGTGATTGAGGATGGGGAGTCATCTAGTTTCAGTTACTTGCGCTTTAAGGTGATCCTCAATGTCCAAGCCCCTGTTTTGCATGCTCTGTCGATGTTGGTGGATGGCGCTTTAGTACCTTTCCAGTTACTTATGAAAGCATGTCAGTGATTTAATTTGTTCTATTTGTGAGCTTTTCACTCACATTATTGCTGCATTTATGACCCTCTGGCTGGCAGATGAGGCTTGAGCTCTGTACGAGATGTGGCTCTGACTGAGAACTTTCAAGCTTGGACGCTCCCGCAAAAGAACAGGCAGGTGGACCCTTGGAGCTGCCACAAAGAGTGGAGCATCATCAATCTTGGGGGCCGTCTTCCCCTTATCCATCTGCTTGGGTCAACTGCTCATACCCGATGGCCACATTCCCCAACCAGGTGAAGGATCTTTCAGACTCTTCAAGTGGTACCCATAAGAGGAAATTCAATATGAGGTTCTCAGAGATACTTCAAGGTTTGAATATTGAGATATTCAGCTGGCGGGGGCAAAGAGGCTAGGACATGAAAAGGTAAACTGTTTGTTAGTGATACATTGGCTGCTTAGATTGTGGAACTGGACATAAATAAGGATAAGTTGGTTCAGGGTACTCCTCAAAATCAGCATAGGGGGTAATCAATGATTTGTTAGGTGCCTGGGCGAGGACGCACCCGATGTACTGAATGCTCTTGGTATGGCGTCCTGTTTGTTACTACTTAGACTTGGTAATTCCCTAGTTATTAACTATCGACTTAAGCATGGTTCTATCCTGGTTATTTTTAGGTGGTTTAGTTTAGATGTTTTTGTGTGGATGAAGGTCTTGTCGGTTGTTTTTGGGATAGTCATCTAATTGAGATGGTGAGTGTGGATGTGTTTCAAAAATGATCATGCATAAGCTTGATCTTGGCGTTTGTCTTCTGAAATTATTGACTCTTCACAGAGCTTCTTTGCGTATGGAGGATGTGGCTACTCTTTTGGGATGGGTTATTTCTGGCAATATCGGGTGTTTTTGGGGGTGTTGATTGGCCGGCGGTAGGTTGGAGGTGGTTGAAGGTTTCTTTAGACTTTTATGAACTTTGCTTCTATATTACTAGGGTTAATCATGGTAGTTTAATCTTTCTAATCTACTTAATAAAATATGGTTAATTTATGAAAAAAAATATACCTAATTTCTATCAAAATATACTACATCTAGATTACAAACAAGTTAATATAGTGCTTATTTTGGAATTCATTTGGATATAATGATGTTAAATCAAGTTATTTTTATCATATTTATTTAGATCATTTAGATTCGGGTCACTTTAGGGTCGCTATTATTTCATGTTATTGAGTTTGGTCAATTTCTGTTACTTTATTTCGGATCATTCGAATTAGGGTTGGCTTTGGGTGACTAGTATTTCAAGTCATTCGGGTTCGGTTTAGTTTCGAATTCGGGTCATTAGAGTTTTGGGTTTAATATATTTTTAAATATTTTCATGTTTTGGTTGGGTTTTGGGTTCGACTAAACGAGCAAGTTTCAGGTTTGGGTCAAATTTTAACAACTCTACCTTCATAGTTATTGTAGATATCAAATTCACAATCAAGAAAATGATCGGATGAAGCTTGGTGTCCAATCACTTGATTTTACATGGCTACAGGGCACTCTTAGTTAAGGTTTTTGTCTTCCCCATCCCCTCTCCTCACTTTTTGTACATCCCTGAAAATGAGAGGGTTTCTTGTCTCCTCATCTGTTTTGTCTAGTTCTATTTGTACGAAAATTTCTTTTTGTTACTCGTAGCTATAGTTTACCCCCTGTATTTCTAATTTCTTGTTGATTCACAGTTCTAGTTCTCAAATATGAGAACATGGTCTCATACCCATACTACATTCATATTCACTTATATGTATAACATTATTATAAAAACATAGATGCTTTATTTGTCAGCACTGAAGAATGATATGGCTTCAAAACATATCAAGTAGATCACTTTATACTTATCTCTTAGTATGTAACTAAATTTGGAGATTTCCTTAATAAAGAATTGAAAAGGTCAAAAAAGGGTGATAGGGTGAAATTGATCATTTTATAGATTATGCCACAACAACAGGAAGCAGTCCAATAGGGCGAACCGGGTGGTAGACCAAAAAAAAGTGGGTGGTTAACTAGCCAAGAAACACATAAGGTATATAGCACAGTTGTGGTGGGGTTTGATTTTTGAGCTAATACAATAGTAGATTGAAACATGGAGGTAGTTTTTGGATAAGGTCCCTCAAAGCTATCAGAGGCACCAAAATGAATACACATAATCATCCATCTTGGTGGCTTTGTCATCACTAATAAAGTGGGGGATAGTATAATAACAATTTTTTCTACAACTTAACTTGGTTGGACCAATGATGGGCATCCTCAACCCTGTAGGCATAAAGGTTAAGTCAAAGAAGGAATAAAGAAGACCATTTTTTTCCTACACTATTCGATCAAGTAGTTTATAATTTCTTTCTAGACTCAAGGATTGATCCCGATCATCCATGAGATGTCATATGAATGTTCACTTTGTCTATATTGCATTGTCTCATGGGAGTAGGTTGTGTCCGAGTTGGAGTTGTTCAGGAATAATAGGTCGAGATTTCTTGCTTGAATATATTAGGGTCTTATTGCATAAAATTAGGTTGAAAGTAAAGATTCCTAATATGGTTTTTTTTTACACAGATTGTCTATAATATCTTAGGACATCATATGCTTTAAATGAAAGGAGGATACTCGGTTTAAACCAAAATACAAAAAAAAAAAGATTCAAGCCTCAAATAAGAGCTAGACATAACTCAAGATCATTAATACAAACCCAAAAATTTGAAATCAACACAAGTTCACTTTACCTTCTTCCTTCGGCGGGAGCTTCATTGTTCTTTTGCCTTCTATTCTTTCGATTTAGTTGTCCATAATTGATCTTTCCTTTTATGGTTTCAGTAGCATTATTCCCGATAATACACTTAAATGAGGTGTCTCCTCCTTTCTCCTCCCACTCCTTATCTTTTACCTTTTCCACCGGTTGCTTCGATGGAAGTTTTAGGTGAAAATTTCATGCTGCTCTGGGAGCTCTACAAGCTTCTTCAGATCGTCGAGATTGATGGTTGGGGATTTTCTGCTTTGGAAGCTAAATATCTTATTGCTACCTCACCAGGAAGCAGAGCAGTTCTATCATTAGCGCCAGATGAGACCTGCCTCTTAAGCTTCTTAGCCTTTGCCTCTGTTTCTTCACACCGAAGATCTGCATGACAAAGCTTTTTGATCAGGTTTTCACTTTTCTACTGCTACATGTTCATCTTGTTCTGCAGAGAGCTTTGGCAACATGTCCCTAGTGATGGATTGCATGTCAAATTCGCTGAAGGTTACACCAGACCAGGGGAAGGCTTGCATGTTCAAATTAATGTAGGCCTTAATCGATTCGTGGAATGGTTCTTGGGGAGGAAGACTACGTTGTAGTTAACAAGTATCCCCTTTCTTCCATCTCAAAATGGAGCTCTACATCTCCACTAATCGGCACTGTATCCTTCCTCTTTGCCTACCCAATTGCATGTTGTCAACACCTTATTTTGTCATTCTTTAAGTGGCGATCGGCGCCGATTTTTTTACTCACACAAATGCATGTTGTCCACACATGCCATCTCCCCTATCCTTTTCACCCTATTTTGTCTTCTCATTTTGTTTGCATGTTATGGTTCTTAGCAGCGGGAGGAATTTCTCCAATTGATGCAGTTTGGGGAAGACGCCGGCCATGATATCCCTAAGGGGGTGAAAAATAGAAGGGTTGTCGGCACTTGTACACAAAGGGCTTATTTTGGCGGTTATAAATGGTCTATTTCGGTGGTTCTAGAACCGTCAAAATGAAGACCACCAAAATAGGATTGAGACCCTATCTCGTCCTAGCTAATTGCCGCCACCATAGGTGGTTTAAAAAACACACACACCTATGGCGACGGTTCCTAGCTAACAACCGCCACTATAGGTATTATTTTTTTAAAAAAAAATTAGTTGTCCCATCTTCATTCTCGAGATAGAGGCGGAGAGGGACAAACACAAGATGAAAATGAATAGAGGCACGTAGAGCAATGCACCTTGTCCGCCTTGCAAAATTACAGTGAGTGAAGAGATTGTAGAGACGCAGAGCATGTTCCTAGTGCGCCAGTTAGGGTTGCAAAATTACTATGGCAAGAAAATGGAGGAAGGTACATAGCATGTTCGTTGTTCACCAGAAAAATGACCATGAGAAGAGAATAGAAGCGAAGAGCACATGTTCCTTGTTCGTCAGCAAAATTAACGTGAGAAGAGAATGGAAGCGTAGAGCATGTTCCTTGTTCACTAGTTAGGGTTGCGAAATTCCCGTGAGACAAGTGGAAGAATGTGTAGAGCATGTTCCTTGTTCACCAGCTAAATTACCATGATAAGAGAATAGAGGCGCAAAGCATGTTCCTTGTTCGCCAGCAAAATTACCGTGAGAAAAGAATGTTCCTTGTTCGTAGACACAAAGAAGAGAATAAAGAGAGTCGTAGAGCATGAATGTTCACCAGTTAGGGGTTATGAAATTACCTGAGCGAAGAGGCGTGCAGAGCATGTTTCTTGTGCTCTTGTTGTGAAAATTACCGTCAGCGAAGAGAATGAAGAGAGGCAGAGAAGGAAAGCAGATATGCAAAAAAATTAGTTTATTGTGGTGATTGTTACTCGGAATCCCAAAATTTTAAAAATATAAACCGAGAAAAATACCAATGGCAGCGGTTCTTATACAACCGCCGCCATAGACTGAAAAAAAAAACGGGAAAAAACCTATTGTGGCGGTTGTTATTAGAACCGCCGCTATAGGTGTTTTGTTTTTTTAAAAATAAATTATTAATCTATAGCGGCGGTGTTGCCAAGAACAGCCGCATAGGCCTCATGACTCTGTAGCGGCGGTTCTTAGCAACAACCGCCGCTATAGGGACGCTGAAATAGATGATTTTTGTGCTATTGCGGCGACATTTGATGCTGGTGGCTAGTTGGGTTGAAACTTTGGACTACCCCCACCGGACGATAAGTTGGTGGCAATTGCTTCCATTTAGGGCGTGTTTTTTTGAATAAAAGGATATATATATAAATCAGGAAAAGAGATAATGTAGCGTTAGATACATAGGGCCCTATATATCTGATAACCAAGAGAGGGGGGGATGTTCACCTAGGGGGATATACAAACCCACCATAGGAGTGGAACTAAAACATCAAGGGTCATTAAATTCACCCCAAAGAAAATACAAAAATAGCATGAAGCTAACCAAAAATAACGAGGTCTTTCCTAGGAGCATAGCACCCTATCTAGCCAGTCGAAGTCTGCAGTGGATCGATTCATCTTCGTCCAGATGGTGGCTTTAGTTGCCGCCTTGATGTCAGTAATAATGAACTTGGCCTCCCTGTGTTGATTGGCCATGGCTCGCTTGCACCTCTCTATCCAGATATGGTAGACAACGTTAGCCAACGCCGCTCTTTTCACCAGGTCCGCCGGTCGACGCCCCTTGCAATAGCGAAGAATCCAGAATGCACAGCTACGAAGGCTACTCCGGTTTGTAGGGATACCCAGCCAGTCACAGGTCGCCCACCAGACCCTGCAAGAGTACCTGCAATGGAAAAAAAGATGGTTGCTTGTCTCTTGAGCATGCTCACAGAGCCAGCATCTGTTAGCAATACATATGCCCCACGATTGGAGCTTATCACAAGTTTTTAGTCTACCTTTCAGAGTGACCCACAAAATGAATTTGGCTTTAGGGATAGACCAATTTTTCCAGCAAATATTGTACCATTGGAATGTGCGGGAGGGGGTGGAGATGTCCTTATAGAAGGAGCTAACCCTAGGGCGGGAGGGGTAGGAGCTGAAGAGGGAGATGGCGTCATCAGGAGAGCCACATTGCTTCATCCACCAGTCCCTGGCATGAAGGATGGACTTCCAAGTCTAGGGGTCGTTTCCTTTAGCAGTGGACAACCAGATACTGGTAGGAGAAGGTAAGAAGAGCTTGTGGATCCATTGGATCCAAAGTCGCTCCGAGTCATGAGCGATGGCTGAGATGGTCTTGAGAAGGAAGCACATATTCCATTTGTGGATATCCTTCAGTCCCAGACCACCATTTCTCTTTGTGTTTGTGATGGCGTTCCAAGCCACAGCAGGGGTGGCATTATTATCTGTCTCCCCCGACCAGAGGAAAGACCGAAGGCAGCTGTTGACTCTTTTGATTACGTTTTTAGGGATTGAGATACAGGAAGCCCAGAAACCAACAATTCCGAAAAGAGTACTCTGGATCAGGGAAAGTCTACCTGCAAAGGAGAGAGACTTGCTACCCCAAGAGGTGATCACTTTACGAATGCTGTCAAGAAGGGGGTTGAAATCCGCGGCTTTAGGCTTCCTAGCAGTGATAGGGATGCCCAGATAGCGAAAGGGAAATGAGCCAATATTGAAACCCGTGAGTTGAATCAGTGCCTCAGCCGTGGTGGGGTTAACCCCACCCAAAAAAATGTCTGATTTTGTAGGGTTAAGCACGAGGCCTGAGGCATCTGAAAACATATTGATTTTGTTGAGCAAAGAAGTTATGGAGCTTTGGTCTCCTCTACAGAATAAGAGGGCATCATCGGCAAAAAAGAGATGGGTGATCCGAAGAGGTTTGCATGAAGGGTGGTATTTGAAATTGGTGGAGGTATGGAGCTGGTCAAGCAACCGGGAGAGCATGTCCATGATAAGCGCAAAGAGGTAGGGGGAGAGGGGGTCACCCTGGCGTAACCCTCTTTCCCCTTTGAAGGAAGCTGAGGGAGTCCCGTTAATGTTAATCGAAAAGGAGGTGGTGGTGACACATTGGATGATCCAGTTACTAAATATCGGGGGGAAATTTAGGAAGGAGAGAGTGTCCTGGAGGAACTTCCAGTCGACAGTGTCAAAAGCCTTACGGATGTCCATCTTCAAAGTGCACCTGGGGGTGATGTTAGCTCTTTGGTAATTTTTCATAAGACACGAGCAGAGCTGAATGTTATCCGAGATTAGGCGTCCTTTGATAAAAGCTCCTTGGCTGAGATTCACGAGGGAGGGGAGAACAGTTTTGAGCCTCTCAGCTATAATTTTACTAATGATTTTATAAAGAGTATTGCAGCAGGAAATGGGTCTATAGTCCCCCGGGGACGAAGCGTTATCTGTTTTGGGGATCAGGGTGATAAGAGTGGCATTAATCTCTTTAAGCAGCCGACCACTATGGAAAAAACTTTTGATGCCTCCACATATGTCCTCTCCAATGATATCCCAAGCTGCTGCTTTGAAAAATTTGGCTGTGTAGCCGTCCGGACCAGGGGCTTTGTCGTCCCCAATGGAGAAGAGGGCCGATTTAATATCACTACTCTCGATGGGCATGGTTAAGAGGGTCCATGAGGAGCGATCAAGGACTCTATCATTGTTCAGGTTAAGGTTAGCCAAGGAGAGCTGGGGGGAGACCTGGATCCTAGTGATTGCCTGAAGTGGCGAACCAGGCACTTTTCAATGTCGGAAGGAGTATGGAGGGTCTCCCCAAGATCATTCTCAATGGACGCGATGGAGTTTTTATTTCTCCTAGTCTTAATGGCACTATGAAAAAAAGTATTAGAGTCCGCCCATTTAAGCCACCGGGTTTTTGAGAGCTGGCGAAGGAAGAGAATCTCCTGGGAGTCCCTAACCATGAGGTTGTGCCTAAGAGCTTTTTCCTGAGAGATAAGGTCCGGATTCCAGGGGTCAAGGTCCATGCATCTCTGGACGTCGGTCAGCTGATTTCTGATCCTTTGACCTTTGTCCCCAAGGGATCCAAATTCAGATTTATGAAGTTGGGTAAGCCCTATTCTGAGATGTTTAAGTCTTTGGACGATGGTGAAGAGGCGACTCCCACTCGGGGCCAGGTCCCACGCGTCCCGAACAAGGGGGAGAAAGGTGGGGTCGTTGGTCCATAGGTTGAGGAACTTAAAGTTCCTTTTGCGGTAGGATGGAGCTGGAAGGGAGATCACCATGGGGCTATGGTCCGATACCAGGGGAGGAAGGAATGAGGCATAGCTGGTAGGGAAAGCCAGGAGCCATTCCTCATTCACTAGAACACGATCAATCTTTCCTAACACGCGCCCGTGGTCGAATTGATTATTCCACCAGGTGAAAAATCTCCCATAAAAGCGGAGATCTTGCAAGCCCGTCTGAGAGACGCAGTCCGCAAAATCACGGTAGTCTCTAGGAAGGGGGTTACTACTAAGCCTATCCTGGGCATAGAGAATATTATTGAAATCCCCGGCTACCACCCAGGGGCCTATGGTACTCTGACTGAGGGTAATTAAGTCATCCCAAAGATGGGATCTCAAAGCCTGGTTGTTCCTGCCGTAGATCACAGACAAAGTAAAGTTCATGGTGCCCAAAATAGATGCTTTGTAGGTAAGCATTTGGTCAGAAGTCTGGATGGGGGAGAGGGTAATGATGGAAGGATTAAAGAGGATCCAGATGCGGCCATTCTGATGAGCACTATAGTTATGGACGAAGTTCCAAGAAGGGAAGAAACGAGTGAGAATAAAGGGGTAGTTGTTGAAAGAAACACGAGTTTCGAGAAGGCCAAAAACACATGGTTTAGTGCTGGCCACAAACTTTTGGATCTCAAGGAGTTTGGGTCGATCATTGCAACCCCGAATATTCCAAATTGCAAGATTCATAAGGATGGGGTTTTGTGGGAGGGAGGGGTAGGAAGGAAGGAGCGATCCTCCAGGATATCAAAGGTATTAGAGAGCATAAGCGATAGGTCATCAGGCATAATATTCAGGCCTGGACCAAGGGTCTTACCGGGGTTCCTACTATTGGGCCGAACCGTCTGCCAGGCAATATCAGAGTTAGGGGCGAGAAGAAGCTTGAGGGAGGGTGACATCCGCTCCCCAGGGGGATCAGGGGGGAAGGAGCTGGTGTCCTTAGGAAGGGCGGGAGGGGCAGAGGCCTTGGGAAGATTTGAAGGGCCAAGCACCTGCTGGCCAGCCCGGGGAGGATGGCTAGAATGAGAAGAATCGGGGTGGGGATAGGGGCCAGGGACAGGAGGCTGGGGGGTCTCCTGTGCGTCATGCGCAGCCTGGCCAGAGGAAGGGGGGAAGCCCCGGGAGCTTTGGGGGGCCTAACAAGGACCCCTTAGAAAGACTAGGTCCAGAGCGGGCAGTAGAAGGACAACGGGATGAGGAGTGTCCGAGAAGATGGCAGAAGGAGCAAGCAACGGGTTCCCATTCATAAACCACCTTCTGGAAGGTAATGCCGCTAGGGGCGCGATCTCTATATCCCTGACAAGTTCCAGGTTGAAATCAACCTCAACCAAGATTCTAGCATAGGAAATTCTAGATTTGGAGGCAGTAGCTTGGTCGGTGTAAAGAGGGGAGCCTAGCTTGGTGCAGATTTTAGCTAGACTGGATTGAGACCAAAGGCTGGTGTGTAGGCCTGGCAGCTGAATCCAGACAGGGATACGGTTGAGATCTTTCGGATTGAAAGAAAAGTCAGGGGACCATTTTTTAAGGACTAAAGGGGAGGAGAATAGGAGCCAGGGGCCTTTTTCAAGCACTTGTTGGAGATCCTCTTCACTATCGAAACGGAAAAGGAACCATCCCTCATCATGAAGGAGGATTTGGGGCGTGGCTACAAAATTCCAAGCCCTCTTCACGTATTCTTTAACAATATTGAACCCAAATTTTTTCCCCCAAATATGACCAACCAGGGCATTTTTCCAATAGTCAATCTCAGGCAATAAATCATTTTCTTCAATGGTAACAAAAGGGCTATCAGTATCTAGGATGTCATAGTTATCTAAGCGTAAGGACATGCCGCAATTTGTCTTCTGTTTAGTCAGAAGCATGTCAAGAAAAGAGAGATTAGGATTCTTACCTGGCGTCGGCTTACTCAATTGGTTGGGGCGAGGTGTTCTTTTGGCCCAAGCAGTCTTCTTTCCCACGGCAGAGGGATCCCCTTGGCCCAAGGGGAGAGGCGGGAAGTCCTTGTTTGACACATTCGGAGATGAGGGCGCTGGATGGTTAAGATATTCCTGCAGCATCACATCCACTGGAGGGAGGTCAACCACCAGATCAATGGCGGGGGCAGCAGCCGCAGGAGCATGTTGGATACTGCCATTTGCATGGAAAATGAGCTTTGGGTCTTGGACACCCGGACTCGCAACACTTTCAGCACCCTCAGCCAAAACCCCCTCAGATTGGGCAACAACACTAGCAACAGAGGGGTCGGGATTACTCCCACCGATTGCTAAACTTACTGCTGCCACAGCAGCTAAGTCTTCCTGCTGTCCAACAAAATCATTTAAAAATTCACCATCAGAGAGGGACGCTTGGTCTGCCAAACTATTCTCTTCTTAAGTCTAGCTTGTTATTATGTTATCAAATTCTGGTGGTCAGGGATGATTATGACGTTTGTCATCTTCAGGTTTGCTAGTTTACATAAGCTTAAAGTGCATAAAAAATAAACCTATGTCGCAATGGGTTGGATGAATCTCGATTTGTACATGCAATTTCCTATATGTGGAATTTGTTACAAATTGCAGTTAGTGACAATTGTTTGTTGCTCTATAAACTCCAAGTTAGGTTGTTATGGTCTTCTAAACATCCTCTAAATATGATTAGGTATGGTTTTGTTTTACGTCTTCTGATCTTTAGACTTGTAATATTCAAAATAATAAATATGTACAGCTTCGAAAAAAAAACCCAAAATTTTGAAACATGTTTTAGTAGGGACAAAAATTTCTACGAGGATGGGGCTATATATGGTTCGAAATCATGAACATGATTATTTCTTTTTTCTATATAAATTTGTTGCTTTTATTTTTGTTGGATTTTGGGATAAGCGCCATATATAGTACAATATTTTTTTCTTTTATATGGTGAATAATCAATCGACAAGCACCCTTTTGTGCTCGGGCAGCCATGTTACTCGTGTCATATATATGTTTCTAAGTTAATTACATCCTATTTACACTTTGAATGTTTTGTTTGTTTAATGACATTTTTTAATTAAATATTAAATATAATAGGTAAGATAATTTTATAATACTAAGTTTTACAAGTTTATGAAGTAAGAAATAAATTATAAAACCAATATTTATATAATTATTTTATTTTATATGTTAAATATTAAAATCAAATAGCATATTCAAAACATCAATCTGACATGATAGGAATAATGAAATGTGTGGATGGTGACCTTGAATATGGAAATCTATATTTCATGCTACGACTGGTTGATCAAACAATGTGGGTCCGTCGCAGATGCTTTGTCACTCCTCTTATCCTATCCTCTCTGTCCCATGTCAGCTCATTTTATAATGATGTCTCCCGCTCCTCCAAACCTTTCACCTGGTACAATATATGTTGGAAAATTTTCAAAACCAAATTTTTATTATGGGTTACTCTCAGAGGTAGACTAAAAATTTGTGATAAGCTCTTATCTTGGGACATAAGTCTGGCTAACAAATACTGGTTTTATGAGCATGCTCTAAAGACTAGTCACCATTTTTTTCATTGTAGGTTCTCTAATAAGATTTGATGGAATATATGCGATTGGCTGGATATCCTCTTCAACAGGATAAAGCCTTCGCAGTTGCTTTTATTGGATATCTAGTACTACAAAATGAACTGTCTAATAGAGAAATGCAAACAAGACATGACTAACATAGTTGGAGACCCAACCCTTATTGTATCAGAAATCAAGATTACCACTAAAACTATCATCTGAATGAAGTTGAGAGCCTCCAACAGAGATTTTGATTGGCTAAATAGAGCGTTGTGCTCCTAATAAGGTCCTACGTCGTGTGGGAAGCCTTTGTATTTATATCTTCTTCCCTCCCCTGATTGCTATTTATATTGATTCATTGCCACTTTTATATGATATTATCAAAACTTTTATATATCCCCTTTCGGTTAGTCATTTTATCTATCCTTTGATTTCTAATATATAGGTCTTCCTATCATTGCTTTTTTCTTAAAAAAAAAAAAAACTATCAAACCCCGCATTAGGAAAAGGTTGGATTAGAAATTTAAAATGGTGTGACGAATAAAAGAATTAAATGTATAGGAAATGAGATATTATGGGCGTGCTTTGTCGCTTTCAGTTTCAGCTTCTGCCATTTTCCCGCCCGCCTTTTGCCCCAGCTTTCCCCTCTTTTATACATTGTATATTTATGTATGTCGAAGAATCATTATATTTTTGACCTAGCCCTGAATGAATATTTTAACTTTCTTTTTCCCCCTCCTATCCTGAGCAAACCCACAGCTTTCGAGCCACCCCACTCTTTCCCTGCGCTCTGAATCTGGCGATTTCCACCGTCCGAAAGCGGTCCACCATAGGTATCAGCGAGGATATCTGTTATTTATTGCATCCTTTCTCTTTTCCGATACCCATAAATTTACATGATGTACTTAAAAAAATGCAGACTAGCTTCTAGTAAAGGGAGGTGATCAAAATGATACCCTTGTCGTTTCAATATAAAACCGTATTGAGTTCTTCTTTTCTTCCAAATAGCATTTAGTAACATCAGTTATTAATACCCCTGGATAGATTAGAATTAGACAATTATATGTTACGGTATTAAAATATGAATGAGTGCGCTCATGATCATCTCCAAAAAGCAGACGCTGATTCCTGCAAAATAAGGAGAATAATGTGAAAAGTAATGAGCCGATCGACTCAAATAAATAAATAATTAATTAATTAAAGAGTTAATTAGTCAAATCCAAGTTGGCTTCTTGATTGTTTAGATAATCATAATCTATTGGACGAGGTGTAGAAGTAGAACGCACAACTTATAAAAAAAGATGAGTAAACTTACACACCCAGATCGAGTGTAACTCAAAAATGCACCTATCTCAGTTTTGACCACATCGTCTTGTTATTAAATATGAGTGCTAATCTAAACAAGAAACCTAAAATCTTGAAAGCCAAACATCAAGAACATGGGACAAGGATGCTAGTAGCACTAAAGGGGAGGGAAACTTAAGCCTACTTTAATTCATAAGCCTATACAATTATAGTCAAAAGAAACTCAAAGGGAGTGAACAAAGGGGCAATCACTTGGGTAATTTGCATATTTTCATAAGCTTCAGAAGTCTGGAAATTCTGATCCAAAGAAAAAGGGAGCACCACTTTTTTTTTTCATTGTATGCAGTGAATTGACCTTTTTCAGGAAAGAGATCAATAATTGGACTATCCATTTTGGTCAAACCAAAGATTGACCCAGTTTTTTTTAACATGAATATAAACAGTGTGATATTAGGAAGTGCAAATGATTTATTTGATATATTAAATGCTAAGAAATAATCCTAGAAATCAACAATCAATAGACCGTCGGGTTACAAAAATCCCGGTTGCAGTAGTATAGTAATTATGAAGCGACCAGATGTCAATCCACGGGACTTGAGGTAAATAAGCCTAGCCTAAGACAGTGGGTAATTCAGAAGGGGTTTGTTTTGGTTTTGGGGTTCAAATCGATAACAGGAAGGTAAATAACAGATAAATTAAAGTGATAGATTTGGGAGTGTGAACGGTACTCTAGGTTCAGGGAGTTGTTTCTCTAGCTAGGTTCTGTATATTCTAATGCTTATACGAAGACTTGGATCGGCTTGTAATTCTCAATTATCTATTCTGTATTAAGTCCTAGTTCCAGATAGCTCATCTAGACAGGACACGTAGTTCTAGTATAGACTTAGCAAGTATATCTAGATGGTTTTATTGCACAGAATTACTAGTCTGGTTTTGGTCCGGACTAAAGCTCCTAATGGCTAATGTAATCTATCCGATTGCAATTATCACAGGTAATAGGTTAATAGGACCATCAATGCTAATCACCTTATCTGATCATAACATGATTTGAGGGCTTATAATAAATTCATGACGTTTATTAAAAGCACTTAAAAGCATTAACCTGAACAATCCAAATAGTCTCAATAAAGCAGTAAAATAATGCAGAGTTTAACTAATTACAACATCCCTTCCCCTAGAGTATATCCTCTTAGCTAGACATAGCGATTAAAATCATAAATGAGAGAGAGTTGAGAGAAATCATCTGTTACGAAGATCTTCTTGCTCGCTCCGCCCTTTGTCCTTGCGCTATGCCGGCTGAGAGGTTGGATTCGGTAACAATGAGGTGAATTTGGTGAAATGGAGTGAAAATGGAATTTTTGGGCAAGTTTGTGAGGTGTCCGGATGGGGTGGGTCGGACACAAATCCGGACACAAATGCGGACGTGATATTTTGTGTGGCGTGTGTGCGGGAGATTGTGTGTGATTTTTGTGTGAAGAAATTGAGATGAAAACGTGGATGATGTGGAGTGTATTTATGTTTGAGTGTAGGTGTGGAGATGGAGTACGGAGGAGTTATTGTGAGGATGAGCAAATGAATGGAATGAGAGAAGGAGGATGAGGAGAGGTGTGGACGAATGTCCGGTGCGAGTTGGAATGAAGGCTGGGGAAGGGTTTAAATAGGCTCAGGATTAAAACATAGCTTAGTGGTGAGTTGGGTAGGCGTTTGATTGAGCATGGGAACTAGCCTATTTTAGACAGAGTATGGGTTTAATCGGCTGATAATTGCGCCGAAAGCAACAATTATCAGCGCGCATGATTTTTATTTTTAATCTCTGTGTGACGTCCGCGTTTGAGTCCGTATACGGACAGGGGTGTCCTGACGAGATCTACACGCGTCCGTGTTTCTGTCCGTGTGCGGACGTGGCTGTCCTAGCGAGATTAATTCCTGTCCGCGTTTGAGTCCGTATTACGGACGTGACTGTCCTGGCAAGATTTGTGAGTTGTCCGCGTTGCCATCCATGTTTGCGGACAAGGGACAGAAGGAGACTGTCCGCGTTTTTGTCCGCTTTGCGGACGTGACTCAAGAGAAGAGGGAACTCGATCTGGAGATGTCCGCGGATGTGTCCGAGGCTTCCCATCCGGACTCATATCCGGACATGTGTAAATGGTTCTCTTTTGTTCCGAAAGCTCTTAATTCCTTCATAATCACGTCCTAAGCCAAAATAACATGAAAAAGAAGGTAAATGCATAAATCTAAGTAAAAGAATATGGAAAACAAGGGTTCAAAGTACTTAAAAGATATATCAATAATCAGTGCATCAGGAAGGACAACCACAACCAGGTAAAAAGTCAACCATCGGTGAAGACTATTAACAGATTTAAACCCAATCCTCTCTTATCACATATTAACTTCAACTAATTAGGACCACTTGCAAAAACATAAAAAATGGGCCTCTTCTTCCAATTAAATTAGTATATGAACAAGGGTTACCCCAACAACCTTGATGCAAAAAAAAAAAATTAAAGTTCATAATGAGCTATTTCATAATAAAAAATCTATAAACTATATATATAGTTTAAAAGATTACAAGAACAAATAAGCCCACATTAAAACCCACATTTAGACCTTAATTAAACTTTAAGCCCATAATCACGAAACCACCTATCCGAAGGTAAGCCTGTAGACAAATAATATAGTTGCTAAACCATCTAGTGTTGTCAAATAACCACTCAAGATGCTATTCATACTCGCTGATGAGTCACTAGACATCATTCACCTACATATACAAAAAATCATAATAACCAGAGCAACAAAACCTATAAAACAAAAAGAAAAATATATAATTTTAACCGTAGCAGGCAAACGAGGCATTGTTTATGCATCATCATCCTAAAGCACACACACTGACGCCACCTTTTTCGTCTGATCACTTCAATTGCTTCACTCAAGGGACACAAGATTGTCGCCATTCCCAGGAGATTCATATGGAGATGGGCCTGCTGACATAGCAAGCATGCAAGATTCACACATTGCAAAAAATCACAAACAAAGTTGCTAGTCGACATCAATTTCTTCACAACCTCTTTGTCATTCCACCTACGCAGGCATCCGGTAACTTCAAAACCTCCATGGATTCCTTCGGCCAAAAGATGCTCAACATGCATACATGCATGAGTGCAATCGTTGAAATCCATACATGCATAATTGAGAAATATATGCAATTTGGAGAAGAAGAAAAAACCCCATATCTACATGCAAACCCAAAACCTTCATAGATGGACAAAATGACACCAACAACAAAAAATAGAGGAGAAAAAGCTTAAAACACGATTTATAAACTAAGAACCCTATTAGAAAGGAAAAGAGGATGAAGAAACATAAGAGGTAGAAGAAAAAACACTATTTACAAAGGACAACCGAAACAAGAAACCTCAAATAAAAAGACCTAGAAGACAAATGAGAGAAAACCTCCACTGAAAGAGGAAAGGAAAGCATAGTGCAAACCTCCGCCGAAGGTGGAAAGAAAGTCGAGAGAAGACCTCTCCCGAATGAAGAAAGAAAAGCCTACCGTGCTTGTTTGTGTAACCATGCATGGGACTGGGGCGGAGCTAAAGTAGAGGCATGAGGGCAGAGCATAAATGACGAGTGATGAGCGGGGAAAGAGGGAGGATAAAAGATTTAGGAGGAGGAGAAAGCTAAATGGCAACATTTTCCCCTTTGACAGTGTGGAAAGTTAATAAGGAGCGGTTGTTCGGCCCATTTGTGCTAAAACAAAAAATACAAGTACATCTCACAAGCTCACTTCAGAATACAACTTACATAATTTTTTTTGAAAGAGAGTTGTTGATTTATTTATTCATATAACATAGCAAGATTACATAGTTTCCACTTTGAACAACATACAAGAACAGTTACTATTGTAAAATCATTGTTCGAGAAAATCCTTTCTACATGGGTCCACATTACATTCCTTAACAACGACACCTGTCCTAGTGCACCGATTGTAAAACAACCCACAAGATGAATGATGTAGGCAAAATTTCATATCTAACTCCCCCCCCCCCCCCACCCCTTGGACATACCAGTAGCAGTTGGAAACTAATTCATTGACAAAAACGTCAAGATGAAGATTTGTGTGAAAGTCGTTCATACCAACTTGTTGCAACACCCCCAAGCTGGCCAATGATATTTTTATTTTCTTTAATGAAAGTTTTTTCTTGTGCTTGTCAGGTAACTCGAAAAGACAAATGGTGGAGGGTTGACTCCTACCGCCTTGAATTTCCCCTGAAATAATCGTTGTAACCTCACAAGGCACATAATAGAAAGACAAGCTCCAACCCTTTTCCTTTCCCTTAGTGCAGGTGGATAACCAATAAATTTAAACTTGCCCAAAAGAATGTTGCCCTTTGTAATTACCCTCTCACCCTCGTACTGATAGATGGTTGTTTGAGTAAGAATCGGTGACATACTCCTTCATGCAAGGGATAAAGATATTTTGTTGAATCAAGGAGGACATTACATCACCATCAGCCTGTAATCACTGTGAAAACGGTGGAACATCCAACAACTGCAGAACTTGAACTTCCTGATAACATCACACAATACAACATCTTGAACCACCCCACCGTTAGCCCCAACTTCATTTGGGTGTAAGCTCTTGCATAGCTCATTACCATTGAAAACATCCTGCCTAAGTTGTTCTAATTTTAGGAAACTCAAAGACGCTCCAACTAGAATAATCCTCAGTATCGCATCCTCAACTGCCATAGAGTTCTTCAAAACATCTACTGGAGGAACCAGACTTTCCTAGAACTGAACCGTGTTCAACACCTCAAAACTAGTCGAGTTGACTAGAATGTAGAAGTCAAAACCTTATAATAAAGAGCCATTCTTAACCATGAACTGAGCCTTTGAAGATAGTTTCCTTCGCTCAGTCGTAATCAATCTTTAACCTTTTCAACGTCCTTATGTTACCGCCGTTAACCACCTTAAATTTGTAACGACTCCAAAACCACCCTAGTTCTAAGTTCAAAACACGCCGCACACTTATTACCTAAGATTCTCAAGGCTGCTAAAACGATACCCAAATCCGAAATAAACAACTAAATATATTATATAAACAATGCTTACCAGGCTTGTTCATACAATTTAAGAAATAAAAACTAACAAAATGGAGAGCAAGCTCCAACGCTTAAAATACATCCGGACCTCTAAGTCGCCAAATACAAATACAACCTCAAATGCTATATGAAAAGAAAACAGAAGACCTTCAGCCGATCAACTCAAATAACCTGTAAGTCAGAGGATTAAATAGGGGGTGAGCGAACCACAACTCAGTAAGTGACAAACTTCAGCAGCATGAGCATGCTTAAAACCCTTTTACATAACGTAGCTTACGTATACATATGTTTTGCAAATCTGAATCAAAATCGGGATCAAATGGAAAGAAATTCAAAACGAACCGAAGTCAATTACAAAGTAGAGGAAAATAAAAGTCACAAAAGGTAGCTTAATAGTGGAAGACATTTACAGAAACCATAAAGCTTTTCAAAACCGGAAATCACTTATCAAACTATCTGAAGAGAGAAACAGAACAGAAGCAGAGTCTCAGAACAAAGCTCATTTACAAAACAGATCATAACTCTTGCAAACGGAAGTTCATAATCTAGTGCTACCAAACACAGAAAGCGAAACGAAGCAGAAGCACACTTTCAGAATTAGACAAAGCACAAAGCAGAGTCTCATGTCAAAAGCTGTTAAAGCTCCAAACTGAACATAAACAAATGTTGGAACACACTTATTAGAACTTATCAAAGTTCACAAATCAGAATGTTCACAAAACTGAGTGATTACAAATTAGAGTGTTAGAACTATTGTGGTGGGGGGGAGGAATAGGCCCAATGAAGGGATTTATATAAAATACCCATATAGACTAGTAAGGCCCAATAACCCATGAGGTTCCATCTTAAAACCAATTGACATTAGGTGGAGTAGCCCATAGACTATATGAACTACTTACTAGCTGTATAATTTTTCAATGTGGGACTCACACTTGATCTCAACCATCCCCCCACAAGTGTGAGTCTTTCACCTCCAAGACCTCCAACATTGCACCCTGTTTAGACCCTACTTGGTACTGGCCTAGTCTCTTCTTCGTGACAGTCCAATTTTTACGGTACTGGCCCAGTCCCATCTCTTGGTTTATCGTGACACAGTCCATTTCTACTTGGGTATCCATTAGACAGTGATACATTACCCAAGGTTGAACCTAGGCTTTGATACCATATTAGAAATATTATGGGGGGAGGAATACGCCCAAAGGAGGGAATTATATAAAATATTCATATAGACTAGTAGGGCCCAATAACCCATGAGGTTCCATCCTAAAACCAATATATTGGAATTAGGTGGAGTATCCTATAGGCTATATGAACTACTTACTAGCTATATAATTTTTCAGTGTGGGACTCACACTTGATCTCGAACATAGAGTATTCATAAAACAGAGTGGGACACTAGCTCTAGGCACTAACATACAGAAGGGACGAAGGCCCTTGGATCAGAGGGTCCCACAACATAAATGGTTGAGACCATTAGTCGGACCCGCCTGTTGTAAATTATCCCATGAAACCCGAGGAACATAAAACACAAGGACGTCTTGCGTAGCATGCTACGGGATAACTCGACTCAGTCATCCACGACTTAGAAGGTTAAGTAACTAGGTCCTAAAAGAGAAGCTTAACTCTCATAACGAAAGGTGTTCTTAAGAGGAAACACCACATCACATTAAACATCTTACATAACAAAACCAAAGTCTTTGCAAAGCAGACGTCTTATGCAAAGACTGGCAAAGCGCGGAAAATCGATTAGAAATGGAGACCAAAATCACACTTGTCAAAGTAATTCAGAGATCACGCAGAAAGGAATACTTTTAGAATAGAAAAGCATGCAAACACACACTAAAACATGTCAAAATAGCTTATACACACTTAGAGGATCATAATCCCGCAAACGGAATGTAAAACGAAAGCCAAACAAATATTATAGCCAAATCCAGAGGGGTGTGCGGACATGTGTTCGAACATGCATGTTTGGACGCATGCCAAGACTCAAAATACATGCGTCCGGACTTGTGTCCAAACTTACAAGTTTGGAAAAAGTCTGAAGAAAAATCTTACGAGGTGTTCGGACTTGTGTCCGGGCTTACAAGTTCGGACACAAGTCAAACTGCAAACCTAGACTTCGTCCTCGCTTGCTGTCCGAAGTTGCATGCCTGGATGGATGTTCGAGCACAACAAAAATTGAAAAAATAAAGGCATCCGTGCGTGCTGTCCAAACAAGGCAAACTATGCAAAATCAAGAGCAGAAACAGAAGAACTCCATAGCCATAAAATCACCACAGATATCACACTATCTTCTATATCACAATATGTAGTCCAAACACAATATCATATTGTTTTAGCAGAGCGAAAACACAAATTAAAACCAACTTAGATTCATATCAAAATCAGAGAACATATCAAACACATTCAGAAATGAAGCAAAATCCTAGAATCCCCATGGGTGAACACACCCATACCAAATCCATCTACCACCTACCTCGAATTGAAAAACCTAAGACTCTACAGACTCCACACTGCATATTCTTCGAATCCCCACTCAAAACTCAACGAACAACTAATCGAATAAATCAAAAGTTGAAACTAAAATAAAAAACGGGAAGGGGAAGGGAAGAAAATGAAGAACACACACGAACAAAAACCCTCAACTCAAATCTGAAATCCGACAGACTAGTAGAATAAAACTCCACAAGAAAAACCACCCGAAAGATTAAACATTGGAAGAAAAAAAAAGGCAGAAGGGAGAAGAAGAACAGAGGGAGAGCAGAACATGAAACTAGAAAGAGGAAGAAGGAAGGATAAAAAGAAAAAAATGTGAATAGAATTCCTTTCCTAACTTATTCCTAAATAATAATAAAGCCAAAAGACTTTTACCCCTCATCTCTTCCAAGATTATATAATCAGCCCTTCACAACATAAGTCACACTAACTTAATGTTAGAAATAACATGACACTCCTTCGTTAACCCGAAACAAAAGAAAAAAACTGGAACATAACAAAGTTCCTCTTAAAATCCTACACAAAACAATTGGCCAGCATGTTGACAAGCTCTTCACTGTTCAAACGAGTATCCCCATTTGCCGTTGCTCAATCATCAGCCCATCTGACAAGGTGAGGAAAGGAGAAGAGAGTTGTGTGCGGGATAGAGATGAGGAGAAGGGATTTTAGGGAAGATGGCAAATAAAAAATCCACATGTAAAGCAAAAAGATTACGGTTTCAAAGTAATGATAAAGCTTCTTCCTTGGAACTAACACCATGCAAAATACAACCGAATGAGAAAATTCTCTATGCCCTATCAACTAGAGAGAGAAAATTAATGTGTGTAGGAGATAACTTACATTATTTGTTTTTCAAAGCAAACTGTAAATCTTATTAATTTACAAGGTTAGGGAATCTCAAGTGGAGAAACAGAGCACAATCCAAGCCCAAACGAGGAGTACAACCTTAAGGCGCATTAACAACCCACCTACCCAAAAGAGCCTAAATGGCTTTTTCAACATGGCCATTGAATGTACCCATTCAACCAGTATAACACTAACTAACCATAGTTCAACATACCAAGAGTTAACACAAAAAACAAAATGAGCATAAACATCAGACCTTAACCAAACTCCCCTCCGGTGCCAACAACGTAGGAATAACAAGCCCGTAACTTCTAGTGTACATAGGTGGCACCACTGATTTAGTGGGCCTTGGGCCATAAATGAAATGGTACTTATTATGCATGTTGAATCATGACCTTCAATACCCCATAATGAATTCCACATTGTCGAGTAAGAGCTTGCCACTTGTATCATTGAGACAAAGTGATGCATTGTAATTCCACTATTGAAGAAAAATTACTCCCAATCAAATAGCGGGGGGGGGGGGGGGGGTTGACTTTTACAAAAGCGGATCAAAATAGGGGATTTTGCATTGGCGCAATCGAGTCCTTCAACCAAGTCCACTTTATTCCGGTAATGAAAGAAGCAGCTAACAAGGGATGTAGCATTAGATTTGTTTGCTTGTGAAGGCAACAGTGCTCTGAACAGATCTTCACTGGTAAATACTCCAGTCTGCTCCCGATAGCAATTGCAACACCAGTTCCGACAACTTTGCCTCCATCGTCCCTGGTCCGTCCATAGCAGCAAAACCGAGAAAGGAATATTGGCTTGTCAAGAGAGAGAGACAAGCTTCCATCATCAATGAGCGTTAACTCCTCCTCATCTCCAGATTTTACCATTGGCACCTCTGGACACCACTTTCGGACCGATTTGTTCAGCCCACACACCTTTTGCGTCCGAACCGGGTGAAACCCCTGCTGAAACTTCAAGGGCGAAAAGGATTGGTGCATTCATCAAGTCCCCTCCCCTCTCGTCAACATCTTTATCCACTAGTTGATTGGTACTTCAACCTAGAATATCTTTGTTGAAGTCCTTGAAGTAGCCTGAGAATGTTCTTTTTGCTCCATGGAGAATGATCAAAAGTGGGATTGGCTAAGTTCAAACGCTTTACGACAATTGCTGGGGGGGGGGGGGGTTATCATCATAATTAGATATGGGTTTGAGTAGCATGAGGCATAACTTCACATAGTCCCCCTTTTCAGTTATTTTACAATGATAATCCAACAATTCCTCTGTTAGATTCCTTCATTTCCAATTGCTAAGTTGAAGTATGGGTGAAGAGCTGTAACTATATAGACCATCATTCACATATAGCTTGTTAACTCCACCAATAAGGTAGTGGCTCTAGTGAATATTCATCTAATGGATACCTAAGTCTGGAGGGAACAAGGAGATCCGGCTAGAATAGAAAACGGGTGTACTAGGTGGGAGGTAGAAAAGAATTAGAGTAAATGAGCATTGTATAGGCATGCAAGTGAAGGCGATGACAATGAGCATAAAGCTCAACATTACAAAGATTCACAAGGGGAGGATTTTCCTAGGTTGGCTAGATTACATGTGACTCTGATCTATCTATTAAATGTGTTGACATGTCTTCTTCCAGTTAATTAATCGTATCAAGTATATATAACTCAAATTCACAAATATTCAACTTAAACCCGACTGGCATAAGAAATTTAATTATTTATAAGAAAATAATTTTATTAATTAATATTATTTAATTTATAAATACTATTAACTTTATTGTAATTAAAATTTGAACTTTAAACATCAATATATGTTACTAAAATTAATATATTAGCTAAAATAATCGATTTATATTTTATAATATATATATGCAATATAATGGTCTAAATGAGTAATGAAGGTTACACCTATTAAATCTAATATCTTGTTTGGTTGTAACGATTTTCACTTCCTTATAGTGGATTGACTATAAAGTAGAGAATCTATTATAAAACCACATGCTTAATGTTAGTGAACTTAGTTGTGAGAACAAAACTCAACCATAAGCCATCAACTACTTTTGGTAGCTTATTGATAGCTTATTGGAAAAATAAAAAGAGAATATAAACTAATTTAACTAGTCAAATAATATACAATACATTAAAGTTTATCGTACGTTTTAACAACTATCATTTGCTACTTCAACTTCAAGTTTCACTACAGTCCAAGTTTTGCTCTAGAGATGAGTACTTCGAATCATGACAAACTTCCATCTAGCCCTTTTCTCTCAAAGAGTGACCTAGGTTTTGCTCGCCATGCATTGGCGGAACCGACCTGCCCAATCCTTGTTCATGGCATCCAAGCTCAACTATTTGAGTAATTCTGTACAAACACTCACGACTCACTCCAACTCACCTCCACTCTGCCATAAACCATGCAAATCATTTCATGCTACAGCCCAAACTTTGTCTCAGTTTTGTTTAAACCGCGTCATCTTCTTCGCCTCTAAGGACAAATTTCTGCAAAATTTTCTACTAACGCTCACGTTACCCCACCACTCAGCAAAACTATACCCTAAACCATGCAAATCATTATGTTATACCCCCAATACCGTTTTGCCTTCTTTTAAACCGCGTTTTATCCAATTTAAATTGCCACACATCTTCTCTGCCTCCTTCCACCGCAATTGCTATCATCTCCGCACACCCAGATTCCCGTTCACTAATTTTCCTTGGTCTTTCTTACCAATCATGGCATCATCATCTGAAAACCTTGACACACTCGTAAGCAAATATGTTGGTCTTGCTCTCACAATTGGCGAAGAAGCCAAAGTCAGAGTGAAGGATCTCTTAGAGGATGCTACAGGCAACCAGTTCCAGTGCAGTCTTCTAGGAAAGTTATTCATGTCACGAGGATCTGACGTTAAGGCTATGAAACGTTCCCTTTCTCTTGTTTAGAGGACAGAAAATGAGCTCTCCATCACCAACCCGGGTTCCGGTATTTTCTTGCTTCACTTTACGGATGAATAAAAGGTGGCGGATGTTCTGGGTTGAGGACCATGGATGTACGACAAAATCCTTCTTGCCCTCACAGAAGTTGATCGGTCCCTTTCTCCGAAAGAAAACACGTTCAAGTGGGTGCCTTTTTTGGGTAATGGTACATGACGTACCACTCTGGTTCATGAATCCAACTTTTGCTAAGCGCATCGGAGATAGGATAAGTCATTTTATGGAATACCAAGCGCTTGATCGTTGCTTCCCGTGTAGTTTTATGCGTATTAAAGTTCAAATGGACATTACCAAATCCATTCTTCATTTCGTCACCATTTTGTGGGAGGTAAACCTGCTATCCTCCGTCTTACTTATGAAAGACTGCCAAATCTTTGCTTCCACTGCGGCAAATTTACTCATCTGGCACGAGACTGCACATATCTTACTGTAGCAACTGGTAATGATTTTGCATATGGTTATTGGCCGAGAGTTGGTCCCCCAAGCACTACACAACGCTAGAGAGCAGCGGCAATCGAAGCGGAAGGTCTTTTTGACATTCACCATCCTTCGCCAGTCCCAATTCAAGCAACACTACACCATGAGGAGGCGCATCAGCCTATGGTTGTCGCCACTACCTTGCCTATTGTTGCAACAACAGAGCCTGGACTGGAGGAGAGAGAGATACCGTGCACTGACACTACTATTAAGAAGCGAAAGATGAAGGATGTTCACTCTACTTCCACTTCTCAAGAACTTGCTGAGATTCATAGCTGGGAAGAGTTACCTAAACTAGGGAAGAATGGTGATTCACCAGATTTTGGACAAGCTACTCTGAGAGATGCCCAGAGTGGCCAGACATAATGAGTTTGTTAGTGATTAACTATCATGGTTTAGGTGCACCTGCGGTAGTTAGGTGGGTTTTGGAGGTAATAAGGGATGAAGCACCTTCTTTTGTGTTTTTATCTGAAACAAGGGTATGTAATTTTGAAATAAAAATAGCTGCTCAACTAGGGAACTTTGATTGGTTGGTTGGTTATTGTGTAGGTCGTAGGGGCGGGGTTGTGTTGTTTTGGAAGAAGGGTTTTGATGTTCGTCTTTTGAGTTACTCGGGGTCACATGTAGATTGTCTAGTTACTACTTCGGTGGGGGTTCAGTGGCGTCTAACAGGACTATATGGTTGGTCAAATGCAATTCAGAAATGGAAAACTATTGATCTTAGTGGACAGGTCTATGGTTATTGGGTGGCGATTTTAACTACATCCTATATGCACATGAACATTTAGGCAGAGGCAATCCATCCACTTCCATAATGACAGCCTTTCATGAATGTCTTCAAGATTGTGACCTTCAAGACCGGGATTTGTAGGCCCATGTTACACATACACCAACAAAAGCAAACACCATCTCAATGTCAAAAACAAATTGGATCGTTTTCTCTGTAATACTTCTTGGTCTTTGCTGTTCCCTGATGCAAAAACTACCACCTCAGATTGAGGGGGGGGGGGGGGTCTGATCACAGACCAATTAAGCTGGTTTTTCAACCACCGATGAGACATGGTCCAAAGCCATTTCGTTTTGAAAAATTACTGGGCATCACAACCAGAATGCAAAACATTAGTGCAAAGGATATGGTCTCGTTATGGAACAACTTCTGATTATCAAGCAAAGGTTCATCAATACGTAATACATTTAAAGCAATGGGGTACGCGCCAATACTGGATTGAGAAGAAAACTATTGCAAATCTCAAAGCACAGCTGGATACTGTTGCCCAAAGCCCTCCAACTGATTACAATATAAACAAATGGACATCTATGAACCATACTATGGATGCCTTACTACAAAAAGAGGAGATCATACTGCATCAACGGTCCAGAACACAATGGCTAACTGTAGGAGATCGAAACTCAGTTTTTTTCTTCAATAAGATGAGAAAAAGGAATTGCAGAAATGTGATTACAACTTTAACAGTTGACAATACAAGAATAGAAACTACTTGGACAGGAATTGAGCATTTATCAACCTCTTTCTTTCACACCTTGTATTCAACAAATCAACCAGAGCCAAATGACCACCTTTTTGCATATGTTGAAAACCGAGTATCACCTTCTGCGTATGCTTCTATGGCTCTTCCTTTCGTCAAAGAAGAAGTGGTTGCGGCCTTTAAGCAACTGCATCCACATAAAGCAGCTGGATTAGATGGCATCAATGGTTTTTTCTTACAATCATACTGGCCTACTATCAGTGACGCATTCCTTACACTGCACTCACTTTTCTTAACTCCACAGATCTTCCCTTGGGCATTAACCACACACACATTGTTTTAATCCCAAAGCGACAGGGTGCGACTGCTCTATCAGATTTTTGCCCCATCTCTTTGTGCAACACAATATACAGGGTCATTGCAAAAACTATAGTAAATTACATTTATATAGTCTTACCAGAAGTTATTTCTTCGAATCAAGGGGCTTTTGTTCATGGTAGACAGATTACTGATCAGATTATGCTAGCTCATGAGTTGCAACACATCATGAAGCATTCACAAGCCAGGTTGCGCGGCACTTTTGCATACAAGGTTGACATGTCAAAGGATTTTGGCAGAGTTGAATGGCCTTTTGTCATTGGTATTCTTCAAAGTATGGGTTTTCCTCCAATGATTGTTAATTTAATTCATAAGTGCATACCTACAGTCACCACTTCAGTTTTGATAAATGGTCACCCAGGCAATGTTTTCCAACCTACACGAGGCTTACGTCAAGGTGGTCCCCTATCACCCCTACTTTTTATCTACTGTATGGAGGTCCTTACCTCAGCCCTTCAGATAGCTTCAGACATTGGGTGTTATAAAGGTTTTACTGTCAGGGGCATGCCTGTCCCTTTTACCTCTCTTCTTTTTGTGGATGACTGTGTAATCTATGGCTAAGCCAACATGGCAAACATCACAACTCTAGCTGAGCTTCTCGATGACTTCAAGTCTGCATCGGGTCGATGCATAAATCAATCAAAATCATCAATAATGTTCTCTAAAGGAATTCTCTTCACTACAGGTTCACAATTGGCACATTTGATATAGACCTGACAATTTGGGTCGATGGGTCGGGTTGGTATCAACCCTAACCCAACCCATTTAAAATATCATCAACCCAACCCAACCCAAAAATGGATGGGTTAGAAAATCATGACCCTAACCCAACCCGTTTAAAATCCTTCAACCCTAACCCAACCCACCCAACCCATTTTTTAAGCATACAACAACTTAGATGGATTAGGAGTGAAAATTAATTAAAAAAATCCAAAAACACCCAGTGGTAGCTGGCACACTAATTAGGATGAAACAAAAGAAAGAGAGGTAATCTTGCTTGATCGACCCAACTTTAAACGAATCCCATGTTATGCAAAGAATCTAAAGTACTGCACCAATTTCCCATGAATAGAATAACTATTAATTTTTCCATAAGTTTATTTTTATCAATCTAAGCCTAAAGCTCTACCACTGTTGGGGGGGAATCCTTTCTAGATATGCACATGATCATGGTACCCTTAAAAAAGAAAGGGGATCAAAAATAAAAATCTTCATTATGCATTCGAGAAATATACTATAGGTAAATCTTGTAAAGTTAGAAATAGTTTATAAATTGACAGCTCAAAGCCTCAAACGATGACCGAGTTTTAAAATAATTACACCTATTTAAACTGATGGCTCATGTCTTCAAAAAGTACAATCACAATCATCTAATCGTTACCAACAGTTGATGAACTTTTATGTAGCACACTATCTACATTGCAAGCTTCAGAATTCACTAAGAGGTCAGTAATCAAGATCCTACTTACAAAATATATATATCACATACTTTTGTTCACCCTTCTAGATAATCTAAACATACCTATGTTCTCAAGAACATAATGGTAGTGAGAATAAGAAAAACAAAACTTGGGCAGAGATGATGAGCGACATAGACATGAACAACAGTGTAGGGAAGAAAGATGGATGTGACTCTGAAAGACGAGAGCATTAGGGGTTTCAACATGTTAAGGTCTGGTTGGACCCTTTATTTGACATGCAACTGGTTGGACCGTCTGTTTAGTTAAGATTGTGTGATATTATTAAAGGTTGGATAGTCCAACTACACTTGGGCTTAAGGCTAAGGTATAGTTTGATCTGAAAATAATATATATATATATATATTTATGAATTAATATTTTTATTTTTTATTATTAACAAATATATTTTTATGTTTCAGGTTAGGTCATGGGTTTAGATATTTACCCTAACCAAACCCATAAAATTAGCTTATTACCCTAACCCAATCCCAAAAATAGATGGGTCAATAAACAAGACCCTAACCCACTAAAGTATGGGTTGGGTTCGGGTTGGGTTTTGGGTTGGGTCAAAATTGCCAGGTCTAATTTGATAGGTGCAAGACATGCTCAGGACTTTGGTTTATATTTGGGCTTCCCATCTACAATTGGAAGAAGTGCAAAATCAACCTTCTCCTACATCAATGATCGAGTGCACACAAAATTCAGTCATGGAACAAGCAAGTGTCTACATCTGCACGCTCAGTGTTGATTAAATCGGTTCTGTAAAGTATTCCTTCCTATGTTATGTTAGTTATCTAACTTCCTAAATCACTCATCAAAAATCTGCATCAACTTCTGGCTCGTTTCTGGTGGAGTGGCACTATAACTAAACGCTCCATCCACTGACAGAAATGGTTTACTCTTTGCAAGGACATCAAACATGGAGGCCTAGGTTTTAGAGATTTATACAGTTTCAACAGAGCTCTACTCTCAAAGCAGCTATGGAGATTCTCACTCAACCTTAGTTCCTTATCTCACAGCTGTACCATGCCCGATATCTAAGACAAGATGATATATTTATGTATCAGCAAACCCATGCTATGAGTCCAATTTGGCGGACGCTTATGAGTGTTAGGGATATATTAGAGCACGACGCTTACAGGCACATAGTTAATGGTTTAACCACCCCTTTACATGCCCGCTGGCTGACAGGAAAGCCTGGTGGAAAGCTTTTCTTATGGAATGTTCCACCCTCTTTGCTGCCAACTGCAACCGTTTCTTTGTTTATTGACCAGCAAAGTTTCACTTGGAATGATGCTACTCTCAATCAATATGCTGCACACTTGGATATAAGCTTAATCAAAGCTATACCTTTGACTCATCATGACTCTGCAACGGATTACTGGGTAAGGCACCCTTCAAAGGATAATAAACATTTAGTACGATCATCATATTACACAGCACTCCACTCCACTACTGCAGCCGCACCATCATCCCTAACTGGAGTTGGAACAACTTTTAAGCGTTTAACCAAGACAAATATCCCTCCACGAGTTAAGTTTTTTGGTTGGAAACTGTTAAACAGGTTGCTGCCTTGCAAAGCACAATTGTGCTCTCGTATCAAATCCTCTAATGATCAATATGGTTTTTGTAGCCGAGCTGAAACTTTATTACATGCCTTTCTGGATTGCCCAACTGTAGCACCATTATGGATATTTTTGGACATGCCAAAGCCACCAGATATACACATTGATGGGGCCTTTCACCACTGGTATCTGGAACTTTGCATCTCATCTACTTGATTGCAGCTCCAATCTTACACCTCCTTCTTCTGGAAAATCTGGTATGCACGCTGTCAAACTACACATGAGCAGACACCCTCCTTCAGGTGGGCATGGTGCCACACTATTAGTGTTTTTGCAAGCCTCTAGTCTTCGTCCTCCCCTCTATCTATGGCACTAGATCAGCATCACCAACACCACCCATTGTGGCATGAAGTTTTTTTGGATGACAGTATTGATCATTTTGGGTCAAATGGTGTTAGAATACTTGGGAAGCAGAAGTCAACCCCTCCCATGTTTGTGGGTATTAAAGGCTGGCATGGTCCTTCTATCCCATCTCAAGTGGAGGCTATTGCGCTATAATTTGCTGTTCAAGCATCTAAATCAGCAAGCCTTTCCCATGTCGGGTTTCTTACAAATTGAAAAACAATTTATGACTACTTCGAAAGTGGATTTGGTATGGTTATAGATTTGTAAACAAAATCCATCCTTGATAGGGTTTTCTCTGCTTTTTCTTCCTTTTAGGAAGCTGTAGTTTTTTATATTCCTAAGGAGTGGAATATAACCGCTCATTTGCTAGCAAATCAGGGTAGAGTCACCCTCAATTAAACCTGGCAAAAGTAACCCGAACCCGAAAAACCGAACCGAACCAATCTGACCCGAATCCGAATCTCAACCAAAAACTAGAACTTGAAAATGACTCGAAATCCGAAACAAACCGACCCGAACCAAACCGAACCGTATTATTGTAAAATCGAGAATAAACCACAATCCACAATCATCCGAACCGAAGTCATCTGAACCAAAATCAACCGAACCGAAGTCACCCATAACCCGACGATGACCCGAAATCCGAAGTGACCCGAACCAAAATCAACCGAAAACCAACCGAACCGAACCCAAACCAAATCCAGTGTGACCCGAATAAATATATCCATTGTGACCCGAAAGAATATATTGCATTAATTATGGGAGACAATGAAAATAAAACAGTTAATCATTATTTAATAAGTGACGTGCGTATAAATAAATATTAACAAACTTATATACAAGACAATTATTTTAAATATACCACAAATATTGCATTATAAAATTTTAAAGTAATTAATTATCATGCATTTTCATTAATCACACAACTAATGATAATTGATGATAATGCGTTACTCATCAATGATAGATTCATAAGAACCAAAAATATTTTTATATTTAGACTCCAATTCTTGTATTAACTATTCATATATTGAAGATGTTTTTATTAATTTGAATTTTCAAGCCTCTATCCAATCTTGTGAAAAATTCTTCCTTATTAGCAAAATGCATAAATTATTAATATACTTGAAGGTTTTTACCTATGTAGCAAAATTCTTACGCTTCTGAATAGTTCTTCATCATTAACAGTTTTTAACTACTGTAAAAAACTCATCAAAACTTATTAACTAATTCCATTCGCTAACTATTAATATATTGGAAAACCAAGTTACTACACTTTGATACAAATTTAATAACAATCCACAAAAAAACTTTATTTATACTCATCTCAAAATAATGGAACTACTAAATAATCTAAAGCTACATCAATAATTATGTTAAGTTAAAGAGTTGGTTACTAAAGTATAACATGATGTAAATTATAATTATTAGTTTAAATTAATCTTTTATATACATTCATACTTGTTAAGATTGATTGAAGTCAAATTTATATATCATGATTATTGAGTTGCTTGATTCTGGTATGTCAACCGAATTTAACCAAATAATTGACCCGAATTAGACCCATGACCCGAAAAAACCAAATAAACCCGAGGCTAACCCGAAATGAAAATTACCCGACCCGAAGTCACCCTAGCCGAAAGTCAACCAAACCAAAAGTCACCTAAACCGATCCAAACCGACCCGAAATTTCAACAAACCAAACTCAACCCGAACAAACCAAATTCACCCGACCCGATCCAACCCGAACCAAATACTGAATGATTTGAAATCAACCCGAACCAAACCGAACCTGAAACAATTGACCCGAACTGCCACCTTTACCCTCGATATAACATATGGTACTATGCTATCCCACATAAGCATTCTCACTTTATGCACTTAATGAAGTTATGGTGTTAAAAAAAACTGTCATTTGCTAGTCATCCACTATACACTATCCACCATCAACTATCGGCTACATTCAAACTAGAAATACAATTATTAAATGGATTAATCTAAATACAATCCATTTATTTAAATACGTTAAAAAATTAACGAGGTTAAATTTATTATCCTAAGAAAATCCAGGATGGTGTTCCGTAGTGTTAAAAAAAGAAAGAAAATAATGATATTTAGCGAAGAAGATAGTGGATGGATTCCTTACTAGTTACTACTGGACCGGAAATTGGTTTTTTCATGTCGTGGGTCGTCTGTCATGTCCATGTCCTACTTCATGTAACATATGCTAGCACTGTACCTAGGACCGCTGTGGTGGTCCTGGTGGATCTTTGGTTCTACTGTAGATCCAATTCTTTTTTTTTAAAATTTGGAAAAAATGTCTGATTCAATTGAAGCCCAAAAATTTCGACCCAAAAAAAAAAAATTGAAGCCCAACAAATATCATTCCCCGAGGCCGAGGCAAGGGAGTCGTTAAGTTAGAAGCGGTGGCTAAGTTGGAAATTTTAGAAAGATAGTAGAACAGTGGAAAGGAGGCAAGGTCCAGGAGGGAGAGGGAGAAAAATGGAGGGAAAAGAGAAGCGGGTATCTCGGATAAACCCTAGGGACTGGAAATTTACATGGGAAGCGCAATCTCAAATGCCAACTCTGAAAGTGTTTGTCTTTTCCGAGAATTTCTATCCATCTAGAGAATGCAAAGACCTCCAAGTCGATCTGCAGATGGAAAAACTGACCCTTACACTGACATGGTTGAAGGAGCAAACTTATTTTGTGCTCTCTGTTCCAGTCCCTAGGGTTCTGTTAGACCTCGAAGCTCCAATTAATTACCGACTATTAAAAGATCACATTGAGATCAAGCTTTCTTTGCTCTTACCTGTTGATCACCCCATTGTTTCGAGCTTCATTTCGGAGCTGAACTCGGACCCTGAGGCTGAAGCCGAGAATAATTGCTCCAATTACTCGCAGCCTCTAGTTTTGAATTCGGGTAGGTTGGTGGTACTGTTTGGTCTGTTTACTTACATCTCATCTGCGGTTTCTGCTGCAAATTTTGATGTGTTTTTGTTGCGTTATAGAGCTCCAAAATTGTGATTTTACTTTGGTTGTCACTTATATGAAGGTTATGGTACAATTTTGTTTTTGGAAAATAAGTTTGCTTGTGTCTGAATGACTTGTTCTTTATGGCGTCCCTGGAGCTCTAGAAGTGTGCTTTTAGGCGAATCCGCTGAATTCATTTTAAAACTTCCATTTGATAGTACTCACACCAATAGATACAATGGTATTCCTCTTAGTGGCATTTGCATAGTAGGTGGCATGCTCGGCTAAGCTTGGCTTCATAGAATAGGTTTAACATCTTGTGAGAAGCTTCAGTTGATTTTTTCAATTGCACAATTAATGTAGTGTGATGATTATTTTTGCTAGATGTGGAAACTTTGACCTCACTTGGAGATGTGCACTTCTACTGCAGGAAATGCTCATTTGAATTGACTAAGAGGGCTATCAGGTATAATTCATAGACCCTATAATTTCGGTCTTATATCTATTAGAAATTAAAGGGGTTTTACATTTCTGTGTTGTAGGCTTAAAAAAACTTGTATCATGTTTAGTTACTACGTAAAGAAGATATCATTGAGCAAACAATGGCGAGTTACAATCTATTCACACATGATAGAACTATACAATTATACATGCTCCAGTGTTCATAGACCCAGTAGTTGGGAAAAAGTGCTTGATATCATTTTGACCAACACTTGTGCCTTTAGTAGTGTGACCAGAATGAATTAGGGGGTTACACGTGAAGGACACCTTAATTGGAGATGGTGTTGCTCTGACTGAAATGCTGTCAATGGTATCCTGGTTATCGTTTTGCAACAAACTTCATCTTGACAGTCATAGGCTTTTTGTCTATCTCTATCCAGAATTTTTCTGACTGAGCATTTCTTTTGTTTGTTTGCCCTCTTCTGTATATTTTGTTTGTATAATTGAGTTAGTTTCACATGCTCGAATTTGTCATGTCTGTGTCAATGATCAGATCTTTTGTGGAAATGCCATCAGATGACTGGCGAGAGGCAGCTGACAATTGGTTTGGATCTTGTTGCTGCTCTTTTGGTGGTATAAGTGAGAAATTGGTTGCAAATTATGCCAAGTCCTATTCATGCGAGGAGGGTAAATGCCTGTTGAGTACCACGTCAATGATTCTACACCATGAAGATGTCACAGGATTTAGTCACCCAAATGTCAACCACAGTGAAAAGCTCCATAGTGTTAGTGAGTCATTTACTGCCAAGGTGTCCGTAAGTGAAACTGTGAAGAACTCTGATCATGAGCCTAGCTTAGTCGAGCTTACAGAAGTGGGCGGTACTGTCGATGACAGAAATGGAGCTTCAGAAGATTGTAAAAAATTCACATGCTTGAACAAGAATGAAGATGATTCATCAACTCACGGATGCTGCATCCACAATCAGCTGAAACCTATCTCTATGGATCAAGAAATCAGCAAAGTTGTTGATCTTTCAGCCGATCAGAAGTTACTTCTTAATGGCTATCTTGGAAACATATTTATGTTGAAATTATCTGGGATCTCAAAGGAGATTAAATGGGCTGAATTTTTATGTCCCCAGTGTTCATCTCTGTTGGGAGCCTATCCTAGTACTAATGGTCATCAATCGATAGATGGCGGCATCAGATTCCTCAAGTGTTACATCTCAAGTTCCGTACCAGGTTCATCAGGTGACTTGTTCAGGTATCCACGCCACGATCTTCTCCAAATCTCTTTCCTTGTGCGTTTGTTTTAAAGTTTGCTCTGTGGGTCTTAAGTTTGATATATGGACATTTCTGCGTCGCTCCGTGAGTCCTTAGATGCTGTATGTGCTATAACAGTGTTATGATATGTTATCACTCAATGAACATAGATCTAGTTGTCCCACAGATTTTTCATTACGAGTTTTGCAACTTTTTTTTTACTTATTCGCTTCTATATTTTAGTGTGCGTAGACTTTATTTTTTTTCAAAAAATTAGCTTGGTGTTGATAAATCATGTCAATATTCCAGGAAGTACACACTGGAAAGGATGTTCTCCGTCCAGGTTATGGAGAATGCAGACGAAGAGCTGTCATTTAGAACAAAGTTGAAGGATCTTAAGACTGATTCCACGATGCTAAAGATGATTCTCCTAAATCCTAATTGCTGGTCTTACAGTGGATCCTGTACCGAAGGTGGTGGCAGTTTGGGCATATCACCAAAGATATATCTGAGCCCTGTGATTAAAGTTCTGTTTTCAACCTCTGTCAACAATGCAATTCAATCTGAGTTAGTGTCATATATCTCTGTTCTCACTCACCTACATTGATGCTGCATTACTTATTATTGCTTGTTTTGTTTATATGAAATTCTTCCAACTTCTACTTCAAATTGACCCATATATGTCGCCTAGTGCAGCAGCAGCAGATACACTCTTGGCGAACTGTGTTGCTATTACATGAAGCTTTTGATTGTTCTTTTGGCCTGATGATAAAGTAATCCCCATCTGCAGGAATGAGGTGGAAAGGGAGAGTCAAAAACAGGTAGAGGAGATGTTTATGCTGAAATACCTCATAGAAGAACTTACTAAATCACTGGAGTCATCGCGCAGCAGATTTCCCCCTTCTTTAAGTTCCCTGGAATCGTTATCAGTGTCGTATCTTCCGAGATAATATGATAATGGAAGTTCTTCTAAGGTGATTAATTGTGATGGTGGAAGTTCTTCTGGTTTCCCTATTGAGAAAGAAGAGAATGCGGAAAATCGATCTGTCAAGTATGTTGCTAAAACTAGGGTGAGGCTATTCTCCTCTGGCTGTTTGCCTGTCCGGTGGTCCAGCTATATATGCTGTTGTGAGATACGGACGCTAACCTCGAACCCTAACTGTTGCCTCTGAAGTAGAAGAATCTTTTCTGGACGAACCCTATTAGAAAACCCCACGATTTTGGAAACTGGTGATCATTCTGCAACTCCTGCTATTTGATGTGTGCTTAACCGGATGATTTTACTCGAAACAGGTGTGTGCCGAGTCAGGGTTCTACAGTTTGAGTTGCTCAATGATCTGATGCGTTTTTACCGGAGGGATGGGGTAGTTGTTGCAGCTTTCCGAAATCTGACCCGTTTTTGCTTTTGTTTATGCACTATTTTTCCATTTTTGAAGCTGTAATCCCCCCAATCCATGTTTGCCATTTGTTTGTCAAGGATGGTAAGTTATACGAAGTGTGAGTTGTAACATATTTTTTTGTCCGACCAAAGGCTACTTTTGGTGACTTGATCATATGGCAAAGCAGAGATACTACTTGATGAAGTTTGGTGTATTTTAAGATGTGCATACAACGCAAGAGTCCATTTATTAACATACTATTACACAGTAAATGTATGGGAACCATCTAATGAGGTTCCTAAATTCCCGACGTAGACGGAATATTGGACATTACTATAGAACATCGAACATCCTTAATTGATAACAAACTTAGGATGACTTGCATGTAGACACAGATGTAGGGCAGGGACCATCTCTATATATGGATAGTGCTGTGCTATATATGTAGAGGATTCTCATTTGTTCTGGGTGCCGGGGATGTTCTCCTTGATCTTCTCCACGAAGCCTTTCTTCTCAGGCTCATGGTGCTGCTGCGTCCCGGTTCCATACTGGTGCTGCTGCGTCCCAGTTCCATACTGGTGGCCTGTGGTGCCGGTGGGTGTGGTGGTGTACCCCTGGCCCTGCTGCTGCTCGTCCTTGTGTCCTCCTGGGAGCTTCTCCTTGATCTTGTCCGTCAAACCTTTCTTCCTCCTCCCACCTTCTCCATCGTCCTCCGACTGCGATAACAAATAAATTTCCAAATATTAGCCCGATGATAAGAGTTTTTTTTAATGTGAAACAACATTATTACATAGTATTCCTTTCTTTCAAGACATAGATGGACGTACCGAGCTAGAGCTGTTGCTCCCTGATCGGTGTAGCGCACCGGACAGACCACTGCCACGTTGCTGTTGCTGTTGCTGGCCATGACCACCATAACCAGCACCTGCACCTTCTAAACCTGTAACATCTGTGCCCATGCCCATTCCAGTGCCCATGCCGCCTGTTCCATGACCATGGCCTTGTCCAGGAGCAGTACCTTGACCTCCGTATCCTCCTCCGGTACCTGTTTCTGTTCCATAAGGACCCTTGCCTTCAGCAACAGCCCCATGGTTAACAGCAGGATGCCCGAACTGCTCTGTCTTGCGGACTGGGTTTCCGTATTGATCCATCTCGAAATCTCTCTTGAAATACAAAAACCACAACTGAGAAAAGGTTTTCAAACAAAACTCACAAAAGTAAACAAACTCGTCGGTTCTAGCTAAGCTCTGATTCTTCTTTCTTGTGAATGAGTGGAGTTGCTATGAGTGATGATGAGTAAGCTGTATGATGCACTGGGGTTTTATAAGGGTTCAACGGGGGCAGGGTTCCAGGAGGCAGTTAAGGAAGGACTCGCATGGAAGTGGGTCACAGTGAAGGACACGTGTCTTCACAATATGGATACCGGACGCGTTGCTAGGTGCCAACGGAAGGGGACACCTTGCAGATTATGTCGGCGAAATCAAATTCAAATATGTACATACGGACGTCGGATTTGGCTGGAGCTGCTTTGTCCATTCAGTACATATTGTCTAGTTGGCAGTCCACTCACTTACTGACTAGACTTTTGTTTATTATATGATTTTTTTATTTTTAACTTTTAAAATATAAGTCCAAAATATAAAAAAATTATATCATTATTCATCTAAATTTAAGCTCTTTAAAATAAGACCAGTCATGGATATGTTTTGAGAAATTTTAAAATTTATATTAATTACATGTATATATTCATATATATAATGAGACTTATAATTCATAACATCATTTTAGAATATCATCGTAAACACATAACATCATTTTAGTGTATCATAATATTAGTTTTAATGAATCATAATATCAAAATTAATGAATCATATCTTCATTTTAGTGTATCATCGCAAAAATATAAGAATAATATTTTTTACATAATAATACACCACAAAATAATATTTGGTACGTATGAAAAATACACGATTCACCATATAAGGTTTAAAATACACTACACAATAATAATAACACACTACTAAACAATAATGATTCTTATTGGTTCGGAAGTTTGTTATCTAATTCACCACTTATTAGTTAAGGAATCATAATATCAATTTTAATGAATCATTATATCAAAATTAATGAATCATATTGTCATTTTAGTGTATCATCGTAAACACATAAGAATAAATTTTTTGACACAATAACACACCACAAAATAATATTTGATATGTATGAAAAATATGTGATTCACCATATAAGGTTTAAAATACACCATACAACAATAATAATACACTACAAAATAATAATGATTTTTATCGGGTCCGAAATTTATTATCTAATTCACCATTTATTAGTTAATGAATCATAATAACAATTTAATGGATCATAATATCAAAAATAATGAATCAAAACACCTTTTTAATGTATCATCATAACATGTAACAATATTTTTTTTCAAAGTTGTCAAAACATATTCATGACTGATCTTGTTTTGAAGAGCTTGAATTTAGATGACCGGTGATATAATTTTTTTTAATTTTGGACTTATATTTTAAAAGTTATAATCATTTAAAGTTTTCTTATCACTTATGTAACGCCCCGGTTTACCACCACCATTAAACTTGGCCATTTTTTTTAATTTCTAAAAGACATGCCATAACCGAAATAACATCATAAACGTTAGCTTGTATTATACATGCATCAGTTTACAAAAGGTCCCTTAATTCTACCACCGGGGGTTACCGCCACACTTACTAAAGGCTAGTAAGTGTAAGGCTACCTACCACCACCACCTCTACGTTAGCTTATCTTACATTGCTACTCTATTACCAAAAGAGTGACACAACCAACCCGTCACTTACACCTTAGTACCAAAAGAACCCCTTCCAGCCAACTGCTAGGTTAGCTCATACTCCTATTTTACACCAAAAGTAAAGGGTATCAAAAGGCTATTACATAACTAGTATCTAACAAGGGGCCACTTCCATATACTCGTAAACAGTGGAAACTTCATGAGTCATAGACTGACTGCTGCCATTCTCCAGGTGCCTAAATCCTTGTATCTTCTTGTTCCACTCCTCGAACACTATCTCGGTGACCCCAGGCTGAATGCATCTACGATAGGTGACAAACATGAAAATATAGAAGGTATCGGTGGACTCATCCTCAGTGCAGAGAAGGTGACCATCCCAGTTACACTAAACTCACAGAATTCATATACACAAGAAAATGCAAACAAATAAAATCAGTAAAAACTGAGTAACACTACCACACCCCGTAAAAACTTATTTTCTCTTTAAAAACCTTTGTTTCCAATAAATATTAACAATTATAGGGCATAACAAACCAGAAGAGTTCACACACCATTTACCTGTATCAAGAACCATCAAGAGATAAAGAATATCATATACAAGATATTTTCAAATGAAGTCCACCACCACCACCACCACCACCACCCACCCACCCTATGTCCTTAAGTGTGCACACCCCCCTATTGAAAACTTCTGCCCAATAGGAGTAGATCATAGTGACAGCTCCAATTCATTAGTAGGAGCTTATATTGTTGCCGGAACATCAGCTTGGCCTTAAAGGCTCTCACAAGAGGCATAGCCTTAGGATAACCATGTTATCAACATCACACAATACTTTCCACCACCACCATAAGAGGTTATCCTTAAACACATTTACAAACCATGAGTAAGATATCATAAACAAGCTTAAACATAAGCAACACAAGTAGTAATTCACACTTCAAGCTCACACACTTGTAAAATCACCTTTATAACATCATAAAAATACCATTTAAGCTTTACTAAATCAGATAATCAAACAATTTCCAAGAAACCACCTTAGAAAGCTTAAAAACTCATTTTTGACCAAATCACTTTTTACCAACTTAAACATCTTCCCAAAGGAGTCTTGGCTTAAAATTTTAACCATGCTCCTAGATCCACAACACAAGTATCTCCATAAAATTTAATCTCAAGATCAGTTCGGGAACTCATTTAACCACTCAGAAATGCTTAAAATACATTTTCTCATTTTTAGCTTCCTTACCATGTCTAACCGACTTAAATATCTCCATTAGATTTGATTTTTCTACCATAACCGTATATTCACTATTCAAGACTACCCTCAAAATTGCAGCTCAAACCCATGTCGGAAACTCATCTAACAAGTTCCTAAAGCTTAAAGCTCATTTTCCCCCATTTTCAAAGTTCCTTAGGGTTTTCCTACTTCCCAACCTTATTTCGACTTTATTTTCTATGATAATCACTAAGTCTTCATCCCAAGTTTACTGTTAAAAATTTAAGAAAATAGGAGAAGGAATTCGTAGGTAACCTAGTAAAAAGACTTAAGAAAGAAAATAAGCTTTAAAGGAAGAATATATGTGCATAGATGTTACCTGTCATCTGCTAGCCATTTTGGTGTTCTTATACCTTGATTATATGTTGAATGAACTCAAAATCTCCACCAACAAAGTCGCCCACCTTGGAGTTTGGTTTCCACTCCTTGAACTTGCCTTTTTCCTTGATTTTAGCTAAGTTACCACCTTAAATTTGTATTTCTAATGGAAGAGTGTTGTTGCCTAAGCTCCAATGGTGTTTCCTAGCTTGGGAGTAACAGGGTAGATGAAGAAGAATGGCCACCTTGCTCATCTACCATGTCCGACCTCATCCCCCTTTTTATACTAAATTTCATCATTATCCTTTAACTTATAATCATTAATTCTAGAATTCTCCTTAACCATTGATTTGTGCCAAGTGTCCAAAACTAACCCTAACCATTGATATGTAACCGACTTCAAATGGATAAGGAGGGAGCATGTTGCTTTTGTAATCATTAGCAAATAGTAAGGAGGTTATGAATAGTAAGGAGGTTATGAATAGTACCCAAGATATTTTCTCCTCCTTCCTTGTGATATTTTCGGCCACCACCATAAGCCATGTTTGGCATGAGCTTTTCATGGATATTAAGACTATATATGTAGGTATGTTAATACTAGTATGGGTTATCAAGTTTCAGGAATTTCCTCGGGTCACTTCTGAGCTCTTCCGAAGCCTCGTTTGCCTAGAACCACTAAATACTGAAAAATGTAACTAGATTGTCTTATATTAAAAGAAGAAAGATATGATTGTTTATTTCATCAAAGCACTCTCAAAAGTATCTAACACTCTTCCTAAGGTTGATAACCACTCTCAGTTCCTGAGGAATTTAGTAATTTTCGGGAATTTCAGGAATCCTGCGAAACTAAGGTTTACCGGGTGATTTCCGGGAACTAGGGTTTCTAATGTTCACCATGCACTTCCAACTAATTATAACCTTCTCCATCCTTAGAAATTAGGGTTTTCTAAGGTTTACAGTAAAGTAAGGCCCTAATCACAGTTTAGAATTTGGGGTATTACATCCTCCCCCCGTTAAACAAAGCTTCGTCCCCGAAGCTCAGTTCATCACATAAAACAATACATTCACATACTCCAAGAAATTAAAACAATACTCCACACAATAATTCTCAGTTTGCTTCATCCACCACAAATGATTCAGCAACATCACACAAAACCTTAGACACACCAATCCTATCCATCACACAATATAAACCATTCACAAATTCAACGATACCACCTATATAAAATCATTAAGAAAACAACTCCTAAAATAACATTCAAGTATTACTAACCATTCCTGACACCAACAAACATTCACAATCACCAACAAACATTCACAAACACTAATAGATTCACCACTTACCATACGACTCTCCCCCCCTAAAAATAAAGTTTCCCCTGAAACTTTAATTGCTAACCTTAGTCAAAGAGCTCTGGATGTTGAGCTCTCATCTTACTTTCTAGTTCCCACGTAGCCTCTTGAACTCCATGATAAGTCCATAAAACTTTAACCAAATCTACAGACTTCCCTCGGGTCTCCCTTGTTTTACCATCCAAAATTTTAATCGGGTGTTCTTTATAAGTTAAATTAGGTGCAACTTCCACTTCGTTCGGTTGCAACACATGTGACTTGTCTGGAACATATCGCTTCAATTGTGATACGTGGAACACATTATGGACCCTCTCTAAATTCATTGGCAAAGCTAAAAGGTAAGCTAAATTTCCAACCTTTTCCAACACTTCATATAGACCGATATATTTAGGAGCAAGTTTTCCTTTCTTGCCAAATCGTACCACGCTCTTAGTGGGCGAAACGTTCAGGAATACCTTATCTCCTACATTGAATTCAACTGGCCTTCTATGTAAATCAGCATAAGACTTTTTCCTATCTTGTGCGGCTTTCAACTTCTGCCGAATATTCCTAACCTGCTGAGCCATCTCCTCTGTTAACTCAGGCCCTACCATAACCACCTCCTGCGTATCATTCCAACATAACGGAGTACGGCACTTCCTACCATATAAAGCTTCATACGGGGCCATATGGATACTTGAGTGGTAACTGTTGTTGTAAGAAAATTCAATCAAGTGCAACTTGTCACTCCATGACCCTTGATAATCCATTGCACAAGCCCACAACATATCTTCTAAAGTTTGGATAGTTCTCTCCGTCTGCCCATCAGTCTGTGGGTGGTAAGCTGTACTGAGGTTCAATTTTGTTCCCATGGCTTTTTGGAATTGCTGCCAAAATCTTGATATAAACCTAGAATCTCTATCCGAAATAATCTATACTGGAACTCCATGATATTTAACCACATTTTTAATATATGCTTCCACCAGCTGTTCCATAGACCAAGTACTTTTCATTGGAATTAATCTAGTAGTCTTAGTCAATCGATCTACGATCACCCAAATCTGATCCATCCCTCCTCTGGTTGGTGGTAATCCCACTATAAAGTCCATAGATATCGAATCCCATTTCCACATGGGTATATCCAATGGTTGCAACATGCCTCCTGCTTTCTTGTGCTCGAATTTAACCTTTTGACATGTTAAACACTTCGACACATGTTCAGCTATCTCCTTTTTCATGCCTGGCCACCAAAAACTTTTCTTCAAATCTTTATACAACTTGTTTCCTCCCGGATGTATGGAATAAGCAGAGTTATGAGCTTCCTGCATCAACTTCCTTTTAATATCGCCACATGAATCTGGTACACACCATCTCCCACGAAATCTCAAACTACCATCGTCATAAATCTTAAAATCTGGGGCTTCTCCTTTTTCCACTTTTTCCTTTATTTTCCGTAGTTTCTCATCCTCTTGCTGATGATGTAAAATTTCCTTGTAAATGTCGAGGAATGCGTTTATACTAGCCAAGATTTCTCTATCCACCTCCCCTGTTGTTACCACCTCGAGGTTCAACCTTTTAAAATCTTGTGCCAATTCATCATGCAATATCCAATTAGCTTCTCTCTCATGACTCCTCTTCCGACTTAAGGTGTCTGCCACCACGTTGGCTTTGCTTTCATGGTATAGGATCTCCAGGTCATAATCCTTAATAAGTTCCAACCATCTCCTCTGCCTCATATTAAGCTCTTTTTGAGTAAAAATATATTTCAAGCTCTTGTGATCCGTGTAAATTTTGTAAGAAGTTCCATACAAATAATGCCTCCAAATTTTCAAGGCAAAGACTACAGCTGCAAGTTCCAAATCATGAGTAGGGTACCTTGTCTCATAACTCTTCAACTGTCGAGAGGCATAGGCAATGACCTTGCCATTCTGCATCAACACACACCCTAATCCGTATTTAGACGCGTCACTATATACTTCGAACCCTTCTGTACCACAGGGCAACGTAAGAATTGGTGTTGTGGTTAACTTCTCCTTCAAAATCTGGAAAGCTTTTTCACAATCTTCATCCCACTTATAATGTACTTCCTTTTTCATCAGATTTGTAAGCGGACTTGCAATTTTAGCGAAATCTTGAACAAACTTCCTGTAGTATCCAACTAACCCAAGAAAACTTCGAACTTCTCGGACATTCGTTGGCCTGGGCCAATCCTTAACAGCCTGAATTTTAGCCCGGTCAACCGAAATTCCATCTCCGGTTACCACATGTCCTAAAAACGATACTTCCTTGAGCCAAAAATCACACTTAGACAGTTTAGCATACAGTTTCTTCTCCCTTAAAACTTGTAGAACTTGTCGCAGATGATCAACATGTTGTTCCTCATTCTTTGAGTACACCAATATGTCATCAATAAATACCACTACAAACTTATCAAGGAATTGGCTGAAAACCCGATTCATTAAGTCCATAAATACTCCCGGTGCATTTGTTAGCCCAAATGGCATAACCACATACTCATAATGACCATACCTAGTTCGAAAGGCTGTCTTTGGTATATCCTTCTTTGCTACCTTTAACTGATGATAGCCTGATCTTAAATCAATCTTAGAAAATACTTTAGCTCCTTGTAACTGGTCGAACAAGTCATCAATCCTAGGCAAGGGATATTTATTCTTGATTGTGACGTTGTTCAATTCCCTGTAATCAATGCAAAGACGCAAACTTCCATTCTTCTTTCTTACAAACAACACTGGGGCTCCCCACGGAGAAGCACTCTGTCGTATATAACCTTTTTCTAAAAGTTCCTCCAACTGTTTCTTTAACTCATTCATCTCATTCGGGGCCATCCCATAAGGATGCTTAGAAATTGGAGCTGTTCCTGGTACTAAATCAATAGTGAATTCAATCTCACGATCAGGTGGAAGTCCGGGAATTTCTTCTGGGAAAACGTCCGGAAACTCCCTGACCACTGGAAGATCCTCAAGTGCGGATGACTTCTGTTCTGGCGCCGATTTTTCTTCTTGAACATAACACATATAAACTGACTCTCCTTTTCGCAACTCCTTCAAGAACTTTAAGGCAGGTATGACCTTTACCCTTTGTTTAGCTCCTTCACATGTGTATGACACCCTCTTCCCTTTCTTCCTACATAAGCTAATCTTTTGTTTCTCACAATCTATACGTCCCTTGTGCTTACTCAACCAATCCATCCCCAAGATTATATCAAAATCTTTCAAATCAAACTCTATCATATCCATCTCGAATTCTCTACCCTCTATGGTTATTTTTACTCCCTCGATCTTCCTAGTACATCTTACAACTCTTCCCGTAGGTGTGGAAACAGAAATTTCAACTTTTATATCGGGGACTACTCCTACTTTCTTCAAGAACTCAGAGGATATAAAAGAACAGGTTGCACCAGAGTCAAACAATACTTTAGCACTAGTTCCAAGAACTGGAAAAGTACCTGTAATGACGTCCCCTTCTTGTTGAGATTCAGCCTCCGTCTTGCTGATTACGTTGATATATCCCTGATTTCTATAGCCTCCTCCCTGAGTACTTCCACTTCCATATTGTATTGGCTTACCCTGATTATTCCCTTGTCCACCCATGTTACCTCTTGGACCATTATAATTATTCCTCTGTCCACTTTGATTATTCTGCTGTACCCCGCCTTGGTTGTCACGATTGTTTTGGTTGTTGAAATTCCCAGTTGTAGTAGGTATGGCTACTTGATCAGTACCTCCTTCCATCCTTCTTACCCTACACTTATAGGCCTTATGGCCCAGCTTCCCACAGTTAAAACACTTTACCAACCTTCCTTCACAATCTTCACCCGGATGATTCCTTCCACATATCTTGCAATAAAAGAATCTAGTTCCTTTATCATTGAATTGCCGTCCCGAGTAATTGGGTCTGGCTCCCCCACTTGGTATAACTTCTACTTTAGTCCTCTTATCAAAGCTCTCAGCCTTACGTGACTCCATTCTCCTTTTCCGCCCCGTTTGTACTTCCTTCCTCCTCTGTTGTACCCTATAAAGATTAGCAGCTTTATCGTATGCCTCTTGTAAAGTACTTATAGGTATTATACTCAGAGCTTCTTGTAAATCCCAATTTAACCCCTCCAAGAAATGCTGAACCTTAGCAGTCTCATCTGGTACCACATGCGGAGCAAATCTAGCAAGCTCCACAAACTTGGCATGATAAGTTTTAACATTATCTTTCCGCTGCCTCAATCCAGTAAATTCCTGATATTTCTGCAACCTTACATGCTCCGGATAAAATCCTTTCCTCATCGCATCCTTCAACATATTCCATCCAAAACCCGGATTTCCCTTGAGTCTCTACTCCTCCGCAGTCCACCACAGATCAGCCTCTCCTTTAAAATAAAATACAGCCCCACTTACCTTCTTTTCTTCAAGGCAATCGATGATATCAAATGTTTTGTCAAACTCTCTGATCCACTCCTCCAGAATCACCGGATCCTCTTCTCCCGAATAAGTACTTGGTTTCATAGCTGCTATCCTTCGGGAGAAATCCTTGGGTGTTTCAGCTCTAGCCTCATGCTGCTCCAAGATTCTTCCCATGCTCAGTGTCAACTCCCTCAGTTCATCCATCTGTCCTCTCCCCTCTCCATTACTATGTCCTCTCCCCTCTCCATTATTCTACACACAGATATGTTAGTTGTAATATAAATAGTTAACTATAATCAATCAAGCACACATCACAAATATCACATCAAATCACATTTTTAGAACCACATGGTTCTGCCTAGACTCCTAAACCTAAGCCTAGGTCACCCTGCTTCCTAGACAAACCTGAATTTTCCCTCCAGCAAACCTATAGCTCTGATACCACTCTGTAACGCCCCGGTTTACCACCACCATTAAACTTGACCATTTTTTTTAATTTCTTTAAGACATGCCATAACCGAAATAACATCATAAACGTTAGCTTGTATTATACATGCATCAGTTTACAAAGGTCCCCTAATTCTACCATCGGGGGCTACCACCACACTTACTAAAGGCTAGTAAGTGTAAGGCTACCTACCACCACCACCTCTACGTTAGCTTATCTTACATTGCTACTCTATTACCAAAAGAGTGACACAACCAACCCGTCACTTACACCTTAGTACCAAAAGAACCCCTTCCAGCCAACTGCTAGGTTAGATCATACTCCTATTTTACACCAAAAGTAAGGGGTATCAAAAGGCTATTACATAACTAGTATCTAACAAGGGACTACTTCCATATACTCGTAAACAGTGGAAACTTCATGAGTGATAGACTGACTGCTGCCATTCTCCGGGTGCCTAAATCCTTGTATCTTCTTGTTCCACTCCTCGAACACTATCTCGGTGACCCCAGGCTGAATGCATCTACAATAGGTGACAAACATGAAAATATAGAAGGTATCGGCGGACTCATCCTCAGTGCAGAGAAGGTGACCATCCCAGTTACCCTGAACTCAAAGAATTTATATACACAAGAAAATGCAAACAAATAAAATCAATAAAAACTGAGTAACACTACCACACCCCTTAAAAACTTATTTTCTCTTTAAAAACCTTTGTTTCCAATAAATATTAACAATTATAGGGCATCACAAACCAGAAGAGTTCACACACCATTTACCTGTACCAAGAACCATCAAGAGATAAATAATATCATATACAAGATATTTCAAATGAAGTCCACCACCACCACGACCACCACCCACCCTATGTCCTTAAGTGTGCACACCCCCCCTATTGAAAACTTCTGCCCAATAGGAGTAGATCATAGTGGCAACTCCAATTCATTAGTAGGAGCTTATATTGTTGCCGGAACATCGGCTTGGCCTTAAAGGCTCTCACAAGAGGCATAGCCTTAGGATAACCATGTTATCAACATCACACAATACTTTCCACCACCACCATAAGAGGTTATCCTTAAACACATTTACAAACCATGAGTAAGATATCATAAACAAGCTTAAACATAAGCAACACAAGTAGTAATTCACACTTCAAGCTCACACACTTGTAAAATCACCTTTATAACATCATAAAAATACCATTTAAGCTTTACTAAATCAGATAATCAAACAATTTCCAAGAAACCACCGTATAAAGCTTAAAAACTCATTTTTGACCAAATCACTTTTTACCAACTTAAATATCTTCCCAAAGGAGTCTTGGACTACAAGTTTAAACATGCTCCTAGCTCCACAACACAAGTATCTCCAAAACATTTCAGCTCAAGATCAGTTCGGGAACTCATTTAACCACTCAGAAATGCTTAAAACACATTTTCTCATTTTTAGCTTCCTTACCATGTCTAACCGACTTAAATATCTCCATTCAACTTGATTTTTAGACCATAACCATATATTCACTATTAAAGACTACCCTCAACCTTTCAGCTCAAACCCATTTCGGAAACTCATCTAACAAGTTCCTAAAGCTTAAAGCTCATTTTTCCCAATTTTCAAAGTTCCTTAGGGTTTTCCTACTTCCCAACCTTATTTCGACTTGATTTTCTAGGATAATCACTAAGTCTCCATCCCAAGTTTACTGTTAAAATTTTAAGAAAATAGGAGAAGGAATTCGTAGGTAACCTAGTAAAAAGACTTAAGAAAGAAAATAAGCTTTAAAGGAAGAATTGATGTGAATAGATGTTACCTGTCATCTCCTAGCCATTTTGGTGTTCTTATACCTTGATTATATGTTTATTGAACTCAAAATCTCCACCAACAAAGTTGCCCACCTTGGAGTTTGGCTTCCACTCCTTGAACTTGCCTTTTTCCTTGATTTTAGCTAAGTTACCAACTTAAATTTGTATTTCTAATGGAAGAGTGTTGTTGCCTAAGCTCCAATGGTGTTTCCTAGCTTGGGAGTAATAGGGTAGATGAAGAATAATGACCACCTTGCTCATCTACCATGGCCGACCTCACCCCCCCTTTTTATACTAAATTTCATCCTTATCCTTTAACTTATAATCATTAATTCTAGAATTCTCCTTAACCATTGATTTGTGCTAAGTGTTGTTGTGAAAAAACTATATAACAAGGTATATAAATAAATGCAAGGAATAGGCAAGTGCACCTAATCGGTGTAGTACAACAAGTGTCGTATCCACAAGGAAATTGGTCCTAACTTCCTAGTCTCGGTACTTAGTAATTGTAATGAAAATAGTAAATTGGGGTTTAGCCGGCGGCAAGCTTGATTGTGTTGGTTGAGTAATTGCAAGAACAACAGATAAACTAAAGGTGATAGTTTAATGGATAGGATGGAAAAGTACTTTGGGAATTTGGCAATCACCCAAACTACCTAGGTATGCTAGCAACTCTTCTTATGCCATAGTTGTCTTTTAGAACAAAAATAATAACTCTCTAAACCAAAGATGAGTTAACTCTTACTTAGTTAATTTTAGCCTTCAAAATCAATTAGGACTAAACTCACTAAGTAGCTTTAAGCAAGTTCTAGAACAAAGCCCAAATTATACTCACTAATCCTAGGAGCATAAATCAAGAGTTCTCTCTCAATTTGGTCACAAAACCCTCACTCAAAACCAATTTGTAGAAAGAGTTCACCACAGATGCACTCAAGAGATCAATTTGAGAACATTGAATGATAATTGAGAGAGAAACAACTATATTAAGGCATAATCAAGATTCACAAGCACAATCTAGGGTTTGGGTTCAAAGACCCATCCCAAAGCACAATAGAGTACTACTCAAGCATAGAGGAAAGAAAAACTGGAAAAGAGTAAGAAGAAGATATTGTAGGAGCTTGGAAGCTTTGGAGAAGGTGAGATCTTCCTTCTCCTCTTCTTCCTCTTCTTTCTCCTTCTTCTCGTTCTTTCTCTTATCTTGTGTGTGTGGAAGTGTAGAATGCAAAGAATACCCTCAATCCCCTCTGTTTTCCAGTCTTTAAACGATTGTTCTGGGCAAATTTCCGTCGGGACCCCCCCACAGGGGCGGTCCACAGGGGCGGTCCGCAGGGGCGGTCCACACCAGAGGCGATTCCAGTGTTTTGTAATCAACTGAACCGCCCCACAGGGGCGGTCCACACCAGAAGTGCTTATTCTGCACCGAAATTGTCCTGTTTGACCCCTCGTCTTTGACACACTCCTCGGGGCATTAAAGCTCAGCTACAGAGTCTTGAGAGTCTCCTAAAAACCATTGCTCAAGTGAGCTTTTACCTAAATTTAGATTAAAACTGCATGAGTTCAACTATATTAACGAAATGCTCTATCAAGTGGTGAAATAAGTCAATAGTTGCACGAAATAAAGGTAAATAAAGACCTTATACATACATCATTTCACCCTTATCAACTCCCCCACACTTATCTATTTGCTTGTCCTCAAGCAAAATTTGCTAGGAACCCATAGCCAGAAGGAACATTTACAGCAAGCAAGTATTTAGATGAATTCTTGAACTTTGGTGAGCAAAATTGTGAAAAATCTCAAGAGGAGTGCAACCAACCTTCTCATGGTGACATGGGTGTGCTTAGGGTAAATAAAAATATAGAGCTTCGGGGTATGATCTAGAGTGTTTCCAAGTGCTTAAAGATCTTTGGACTTGGAGAACTTTTACCATGGCCAACTTCTCTCAAGAATGGGCATTGAGGAAAAACAAAAGGAAAAATAGAGATTTGCATTTGATTTTCTTTTGCAACAAGAGATGAGAAGAAATAATTTTGGCATTTTGCCTTGCTTTACAGAACACTCAACTCTCATTTGTTGGTTTCCGATGGTGCCTCTCAAGTCCTTTTTTTTTTAAAAAAAAATTTCCACGAGGAAACACCCCTTAGAAATCCCTAGATGAGAAGATTAGAAAGGACCCCTAAGCAATAAAAATTCACCAAGAAAGGGATTTATGGAAGCACCGCAATTAATTGCTCCTCAAGAGAGAAATGTTGTAAAATTTGGTGGAAAGTTCTAAGGATTCATGGAAAGACTTGCTTAATACAAATGGAACTTCTTCATGGCAGCAATAGACATGTATAAGGAGATGGAGAAGTGCATCCAAAAGAAAAGGTCGTTTCCCCCACACTTGAGTAGGACAATGTCCGCATTTGTCAAAGCTAAACCCAAAGGGAAATAAACAGAAGACCTTTTCGAAGCACGAAACATATAGTACATAAAGTTGTAAAGCATTGTGTAATAATTTAGCGAACTAGTACTCCCCTGATAAGACGTGTATTGGGCAAAGGATTCCCCGACACTTGAGAGTGTCCGGGGTCGTTGAAGCGCGAGACCTAGGAAAATTTTGCAAGAGTCCCTCTTGCATGTGTCCTATTCAGCATTGAAGGGTGCTTGCATGCAGTGTGTATGTAGCTACAATGCAGAGACAAAAATAAACTAGGTGCAACATGATTCCAAGGAATACGCTTAAAGCCCATGGTTAGAAATCAAAAGGGGACTCATAAGTGAGTCCTATAGCAAATTGGTTCACAATGTTATAATTGAAGCGGAAAGCAGAGATAGAGTACGGTAAAACATAACTAAAGAAATGATTAAAGACAATAACATAGACAATCCAGAAGGACAGAACAAGTTTCAAAACATGAGATTCCAAGCAAACACTCCATAAGCAAACTACTAGGCCGGTGGGCCTCCTCGCTCAATCATGTGTCGCAGCTCCTCATACTGTGCTGCCAACTCCTCCACGCGTCGCTGGTGGGCCTCGAACTCCTCCCGGGAGACCATGGGAGGTGGTGGGGCTGGTAGGGCTGGTAGCGGGGCAGCGGCAGTAGAGTGAGCAGATGAGCTGGAGGAGGACTCGGCGCTGCCGGCGGGCCGTATCTTCTCCCAACCTCCTGGAGTACGGCGAAACCCCATCCGCCGGAGGGTAGCATGGTTAATGGGGGCCATGGGAGGCTCAAGGACCGCCTCTCCAACGTCGACTCCGCACTCAAGGAACTGAGTGTGGAGGAAGTGAGGGTAGCCGAGATGCTGGGTGTCCCGCTTCGCGACCATATGGCAGAGGTGATCGAACATCAGCCCTGAGATAGAGAATGGCCAGTTCGGATCTGGGGCCGTGAGGCTGTTGAGAAGGAAGCAATCCATGGAATTCATATCCTTACTGTCCCGGGGCAGCATGTTATAACGGATCAGCGCAAGGATGACGCGCTGAGCGGCATCCTGGACCATATTCGGGGTCATTGTGACCTGGGAGACAGTGCCCGACTGATTCTTCTTTCGGCGCGTGGTCGGGAGAGTGGCGAGGAACTGGCGACGGTGGATCTGGAGGTAGCTGTCGCTCTCGTAGTCCTCTGGAGGGATGTCCAAGGCCTCGATGAAGATCTGCTGTGTGATCTCTATACGTTGACCTCCGACATATGAGATAAGCTTGGAAACGCCCTCCCGAGCCGCAATTGCATAGAACTGGAGGACGAGGTTTGGGCAAAACCCCCCACTCATCTTCAAGAATCGACCCCATCCGTAGAAATCAAATAGTGACTGGAGGTCGAGGTCCTCGATGATGGATGGGTCCACGTCACGCTCCTGGATGAACTCCCGGCGGGGCCCATGATGGTACCAAGTCCTGGCCTCTTCAGTGATGAAGATGCCGTCGATCAATCTGGTGCCAAATGGAAGGCGGGCGGCCATGCGTTGGCGGATGGTGGCTCGGTCGAGTGGTTGCATTGTCTGAAACCAAAGACAAGAAAAGAAAAACAAAATACAAAACATCAAAAGAGAGTTAAAGATCGTTAAGGAAAAGAGAAAAGCAAAGGTTGTTTGTAGACATATTCATGAAGTGCATGTCAAAAAAAAGAAAGAATTAAAAACGACACAACAATTCACAAAAAATTTCGGCATGATCTCCCCCGTTTTCCTATGATTTTCCCGGTTCTAAGAACCTCCACAACCTTACCCAAACAGTCAGCATTCAGATAGTGAACCATTCCAATGGCATAATACAGTCAAGTAGTTCACAACGCACCAACTAATTCAACCAGTGATCAATGGAAACACATTATGAGGTATCCGAATTCCGAACCGCAAAAGTGCATTATCTTAAACATGTGACCAATCAAGTGCCCACTAGCATCCAAAAAGTCCCACCGATCCAGTGCACGAATTAAGCGAAATTAAACAATGCACAATAAGGCATCATTGAATTTAGACCATTTAACCACTAAAATCATGCTAGAACCACCAAGCTGCAACATTTTCAATCTCCAAGCCCACACAAATTCCCTAAATAATTATTCAACACAATCCAAATCCACAAATTTGCAAAAATATCAATTTCCCACCTAAGGACCTGTTTGGTTCGACCTAAACCTAGCCCAAAGTGTAACTTGCTCAAAAATTTTTAAAATTGACAAAATAAAGTTAGAATTACATACCTTAGTGTTTGGGTGGTGAAAATGAGGCAAAAATTTTATAAATATGGGCTAAAATCGGTGGTAACCGAGTTTGGGGGTAATTTTGGGGGTTAGGGATTTTGAGTGGGAGAGGGAGTATAGGTGGCTGGGGCTGGTCGCGGCTGACGTCGGAGCAGGGCGGGCGGAGCGGCGGTCGGGCGGCGTCTCGCGGTGGTGGCTGGAGCGGTGGTTGAGGATGGGCGATGGAGGCGGTGCGCAGGTTGGTCGCGAGAGGGAGTTCGACAGGGATGGTAATGGGGGCTGGGGTCGGGAGCAGGCACGAAGGAAGGGGAAAAGAAAGAAGGGGGAAAGAAAGGAAGAAACGCTGCGTTATGGGGTTTTTTTTTTCAAATTTTTTGAGTGGACCGCCCCTCGGGGGCGGTCCGCAAGGGCGGTCCCCATCCGAGAGCGTTTTTTGTGTTTTTTTTTTTGAAATTCTCGATTGGACCGCCCCACAGGGGCGGTCCATGACAGAGAGCATTTTTCCGGTGAAAATCGATGGGACCGCCCCACAGGGGCGGTCCGTAGGGGCGGTTCGAAACAGAGACAATTTTTTTCGGTGAAAATCAGTTGGACCGCCCCTATGGGGCGGCCCGTAGGGGTGGTCCGTAACAGAGGGTGTTTTTCTTCGGTGAAAATCAATGGGACCGCCCCTCAGGGGCGGTCCGCAATAGAGACCCAAATTTTCATTTTTCTTTCACCCCAATTCATCCAATTTCACACTCAACGTCCCAAAATCACAAAACAGCAGTAAAAACCAAACTTAAGCACCAAAAACACAAGTAAACGCAATAAGGAAAACTCTCAAGTTAAAACACTTAAACGGGCAAGGAAAGAAATCCGGGTTGCCTCCCGAAAAGCCGCCCTTCTTTTTAAGGTCTTTGGCTAGACCATAGTTAGGTTTAGATGAAACCTGGTTCCCGAAGGAAGATAGGACGAGCTTCTACCCCTTTTAATGTCACCTCCCATGTAATGCTTGAGCCTCGAACCATTAACCATGAAGGTGCCACCTTGTGTGTTCTTTAACTCCACAGCACCATACGGGGTCACCTTAGTGATAGAGAAAGGCCCGGCCCAATGAGATTTGAGCTTACCCGGGAAGAGCTTTAACCGAGAGTTGTAGAGTAAGACCCGATCTCCCTTATGGAATTCTCTCTTGAGGATCATTTTATCGTGCCATCTCTTTGTCTTCTCTTTGTAGATCCGGTTGTGCTCATAAGCTTCTTCCCGGATCTCTTCTAACTCTGTCAGCTGAAACTTTCTCTTTTCTCGCACTCGGTCGTAATTGAGCGCTTTGACAGCCCAATATGATTTATGTGCAAGTTCGACCGGTAGGTGACAAGCTTTCCCGTAGACAAGACGGTAAGGGGACATACCAATGGGAGTCTTGTAGGCTGTTCGGTATGCCCATAGTGCATCGTCGAGCTTTAAAGACCAATCCTTTCTTGAAGAATTTACCGTTTTCTGCAAGATCCATTTCAGCTCTCTATTGGTGACCTCGGCTTGTCCATTAGTTTGGGGTAGTAAGGTAGAGCGACCTTATGTCTCACTCCATACTTCTCCATCAAAGCTTCGAATTGCTTGTTGCAGAAGTGAGAACCCCCGTCACTAAGGATTGCTCTAGGTACTTCAAACCTTGTAAAGATATTCTTTCTTAGGAACTTGGTACCACCTTAGCATCATTTGTGGGAGAGGCAACGGCTTCCACCCACTTGGTCACGTAGTCCACAACTACAAGGATAAAGAGATTTGAGCAGGAGGAAGGGAAGGGTCCCATGAAGTCTATGCCCCACAGTCAAATGGTTCAACCTCTAGCATCACATTAAGAGGCATTTCGTGTTTGCGGGAGATGTTGCCCATCATTTGACAGCGGTCACAGGAAGCAACAAAGTTATGGCAATCTTTGTGTAAGGTTTTCCAGAAGAAACCTGCTTGTAGAACTTTTGCTGCGGTCCTTGCCGGCCTATGATGCCCTCCCACTTCAAGAGAGTAGCAATGGGTGAGAATGTCTTTCACTTCACTCAGGGGCACACATCTCCTTATCACCCCATCAGCACAAGTCTTGAAGAGGTGAGGATCATCCTAGAAGTAGTGCTTCGAGTCAGCGAAGAATTTCTTCCTCTGCTGGTAAGTCAAGGTATGGGGCACTACTCCTCGTGCTAAGTAGTTTGCAAGATCAGCATACCAAGGATCACCAGCTTCCTTGATCACGAAAACAGTCTCATCCGGAAAGAACTCGTTTATAGGCACACCTTCATCAGGCACTTCCATGCGGGAGAGGTGGTCGGCCACCACATTTTGCACACCCGGTTTGTCTCGGATTTCGATCTCAAACTCTTGCAGCAACAAAATCCATCTCAACAACCTTGGCTTGGCGTCCTCCTTGGTAAACAAATATTTCAAGGTGGAGTGGTCCGTATGCACAATCACCTTACTTCCCAAGAGGTAAGAGCGGAACTTATCTAATGCAAAGACAACCGCTAGGAGCTCCTTCTCGGTTGTGGCATAGTTTTTCTGAGCATCGTTGAGTGTCTTGCTCGCATAGTAGATAGTTCTCAGAATCTTCTCCCTTTTCTGACATAGGGCTGCCCCCACTGCATAGTCGCTTGCATCACACATTATTTCAAAAGGGAGGCTCCAATCTGGTGACACAACTATCGGGGCTGAGATAAGGCACTCCTTGAGAGTGTTGAAGGATTTCAGACAGTCTTCAGTGAATTCAAATTTTGCCTCTTTGGCTAAAAGGTCACAGAGAGGTTTAGAGATTTTGGAAAAGTCCTTGATGAACCTTCTGTAGAACCTGGCATGGCCAAGAAAGCTTCTAATGTCTCTTACCGAGGTGGGTGGTGGTAGCTTCTCGATGACTTCGACCTTGGCCCGATCAACTTCAATCCCATTGGAGGAGATTTGGTGCCCGAGGACGATCCCTTCTCTCACCATGAAATGACATTTCTCCCAATTGAGTACTAGATTGGTTTCCTCACATCGGGAGAGAATGATGTCCAAATTCTCTAGGCAAGAGTCGAAGTTGAGCCCAAAGACCGAGAAATCGTCCATGAAAACTTCCATGCTTTTTTCAATAAAGTTGGAGAATATGGCCATCATACACCTTTGGAACGTTGCGGGAGCATTGCATAATCCGAGAGGCATTCTTCGATATGCGAATGTTCCATAAGGGCATGTGAATGTGATCTTCTCTTGATCTTCTGGGGCTATGGGGATTTGGAAGTACCCCGAGTAGCCATCAAGGAAGCAATAAAAGTCTTGCCCGGCTAATCTCTCTAGCATTTGGTCGATGAAGGGCAAGGGGAAGTGATCTTTTCTTGTAGCCGTGTTCAACTTCCGGTAGTCGATGCACACTCTCCAACCGGTTGTTGTTCTTTGGGGAATCACTCATCCTTTTCATTCGACACCACCGTGATTCCTCCTTTCTTTGGTACCACCTGGGTCGGGCTCACCCATTGACTATCAGATATGGGGTAGATGATCCCGGAGTCGAGTAGCTTAGGACCTCCTTTTTAACTACCTCCTTCATATTCGGGTTGAGCCGCCTTTGAGGTTGAACGAGTGGCCTGTAGTTATCCTCCATGAAGATTCGATGAGTACAGAAATGGGGATTGATACCCTTTATATCGGAGATTGACCAACCAATTGCCCCCTTGTGGCTTCGAAGCACCTTCAACAAACTGTCCTCTTGTTCACCTGTGAGGGAGGAGGAGATAATGACAGGTAGATCACAAGGTTCAGTCAGATAAACATATTTTAAATGAGAAGGTAGAAGTTTCATCTCCACGGTGGGAGGCTTCTCGACCGAAGGAGGTATTCTTTGCTCGCTCTCCAGTGGTTCCGGTGGTGGGTAATGCGTTCTGAAGTATCTTGGAGCTCTATCCAAAGCAGCTACCATTTCATTCACCTCCGGATCCAGCTCCTGTTCATCATCAGACTCAAGCAAAGCAAAACTCAAAGCATCATAATTAGAGTGAGGGGGTGGATTATTTTGCAAAATGGAGTCGACAACATCTATTACAAAAATAGCTTCCGCATACGCGGGTCTTTTCACAATCTTAGACATGTCAAACTCAAGCTTTTCATCATGAAGACGCAAAATAATCTTCCCTTTTTCCACATCTATCAAGGTCCTGGCAGTTCTTAAAAATGGACGACCCAAAATCAAAGGAACCTTGACATCTTCTTCCATATCAATCACTATGAAATCAGCGGGGAAAACAAAGGTTCCCACAGTCACTACCAAATCCTCAACTTTTCCTTTCAAAAGCACTAGAGACCTGTCAGCAAGTTGTAATTGCACAGTAGTAGGTGTGCACTCACCAATCCCAAGTTTATTAAAAGTTGAAAGTGGCATGAGATTTATACTAGCTCCTAAATCACATAGACCATTACCACAATTAAAATTACCAATAGAACAAGGGATGATAGGCAAACCAGGGTCTCCAAGCTTTGGAGGAGGGTGCCTTAGTAGGACCGCTGAAATTTCATCAGTGAGATGCACCGTTTCAGGTTCTAGCAAAGATCTCTTGTTTGTGAGAATGTCTTTCATGAACTTTGTATAGATGGGCATCTGTTTCAAAGCATCAGCAAAAGAAATGTTAATTGTCAATTTCTTTAAAATACTTCAAAACTTCCCAAATTGCTCATCTAGATTCTTTTCTTTGAGCCTATTCGAGAAAGGAAGTGGAGGGAGATGTTTAGCAAGAGTGGGAGAGATAGGTAATTCAGGAGACTTCTTCTCCTTGGAAATATTTTCCTGTAGAGATTGAACTTCCTCAGGTATCTCTCGGTCTTCCTCTTGATTTTCTTGATTTTGCTTCTCTTGGTCATCAACTTCATCTTGGGGAGAGGGTTCTTCTAGGAGCCTGCCGCTTCTCAAAGTAACCGCTGCGCCGTTGCCGGGGAGATTGATTCCATCAATTTCCCTAGTTTCGGTATTGTTAGTTTTTGCTTTTGTTTAAAGTTTAAGTGTTTTGTTTTCTCTGATTGTGTTTTTGTTTTTGTTGTTTTATCCTATCCTTGTTTATATTTTCTATTGCTAAGTTGTAGTGCTGGTTTTTCTTGTGATTGATTAGGTACCTTGTGTTTCTTCTGTGTATGCCAAACACTCGGTCTAGTAGCTCCCCGCTTGCTAGTCCGAGATCCGAACTTGAGCGCACTTTGAGAAGACGCATAAGAGATTTAAACATGGGGGATCAAGACCAACCAGAAATTGAGAATAATGGGCAGCAGCAACACCGAGCCCTCTCTGATTACCACCAGCCGGATACCGAAGGGAGGCCTTCAGCTATAGTCCTCCCAGTGTTGACACCGGAGGAAACGAGACAATGGGTTTTCAAGACTCATTTCATTACCGTAGTCCGGGACTTAGGAAAGTTCAGTGGAGCAAATCCAGATGACGCTCCGAACCACCTAAGTCTCTTCCTCGACTTTTGCAATTCCTTCGGGAAAACCGGTACGGTAAAGGAGAGAATCCAGTTGCAGCTCTTCCCCCATTCCTTATCCGACGCCGCATCGAGATGGTTTAGAAGCTTACCGCCCCAATCGATCCAAACATGGGCACAAATGGCTCAAAAGTTCCTTGCCAAATACTACCCGACTAGTAGGACGAGGCAACTGATTGGAGAGATTAATACATTCTACCAAGAGCCCAGAGAAACCTTGTACGATGCATGGGACCGGTTCAAGGAGATGTTAATGAATTGCTCCCACCATTGGTTGGATGATCAATCGTTATGCCTATCTTTCTTTAATGGGCTTGACGATGCGAACCGTTTGCTTGTGAATTCATCCGCGAGACGTAGCTTCATGACCAAGTCCCCTCAAGAAGGAATGGAACTCCTTGAGACAATGACTAGCAACACGAGGCAATGGGCTAGAAATAAGGGAAGAACTCCAAGAGCGGCCGGTCTACTTCATGTCGAACCAGCCGATCATCTTTCGGCCCAAATATCCTCACTCACAAAGATGGTGGAGAAGCTTGCTACATCCCAAAAAGAGAATGCAAAATCTGTAGCTTCATCATCTTCCACTTCAGCCACAGAGGGGTGTGCTATATGTGCGGGTCCCCATGAGACCCATTTTGTGAAGGAAGAAGTTACATCGAGGGACAAGAAGATGTCAACTTTGTTAGCAACCGCCCCAGCAACAACTATAACAACAACAATGTCCCATGGAGAAATCATCCTAATTTCTCATGGAGGAACAACGATTCCACCCAAGGAGGACCGAGTAATATTTCCAACAACTCGATGGGTTATAAACCTCAAGGGCCACACCAAGCAAACAATTCTCATGACTACCACCCAAACTAAGTTCACCGAGTAGGAGGCCTGTAATGCCAACCAGATGACATTTAACCAGAGCCTTAAAACTCAAGTTCATCAAATCTCATAACAACTTGCTCAGAGACAGCCTGGCACCCTCCCAAGTCAACGGCGCCAAAAACTTGTTGTGCAAAAACTATATAACAAGGTATATAAATAAATGCAAGGAATAGGCAAGTGCACCTAATCGGTGTAGTACAACAAGTGTCGTATCCACAAGGAAATTGGTCCTAACTTCCTAGTCTCGGTACTTAGTAATTGTAATGAAAACAGTAAATTGGGGTTTAGCCGGCGGCAAGCTTGATTGTGTTGGTTGAGTAATTGCAAGAACAACAAATAAACTAAAGGTGATAGTTTAATGGATAGGATGAAAAAGTACTTTGGGAATTTGGCAACACCCAAACTACCTAGGTATGCTAGCAACTCTTCTTATGCCATAGTTGTCTTTTAGAACAAAAATAATAACTCTCTAAACCAAAGATGAGTTAACTCTTACTTAGTTAATTTTAGCCTTCAAAATCAATTAGGACTAAACTCACTAAGTAGCTTTAAGCAAGTTCTAGAACAAAGCCCAAATTATACTCACTAATCATAGGAGCATAAATCAAGAGTTCTCTCTCAATTTGGTCACAAACCCTAACTCAAAACCAATTTGTAGAAAGAGTTCACCACAGATGCACTCAAGAGATCAATTTGAGAACATTGAATGATAATTGAGAGAGAAACAACTATATCAAGGCATAATCAAGATTCACAAGCACAATCTAGGGTTTGGGTTCAAAGACCCATCCCAAAGCACAATAGAGTACTACTCAAGCATAGAGGAAAGAAAAACTGGAAAAGAGTAAGAAGAAGCCATTGTTGGAGCTTGGAAGCTTTGGAGAAGGTGAGATCTTCCTTCTCCTCTTCTTCCTCTTCTTTCTCCTCTTCTTTCTCCTTCTTCTCGTTCTTTCTCTTATCTTGTGTGTGTGGAAGTGTAGAATGCAAAGAATACCCTCAATCCCCTCTGTTTTCCCGTCTTTAAACGATTGTTCTGGGCAAATTTCCGTCGGGACCGCCCCACAGGGGCGGTCCACACCAGAGGCGATTCCAGTGTTTCGTAATCAACTGAACCGCCCCACAGGGGCGGTCCACAGGGGAGGTCCACACCAGAAGTGCTTATTCTGCACCGAAATTGTCCCGTTTGACCCCTCGTCTTTGATACACTCCTCGGGGCATTAAAGCTCAGCTACAGAGTCTTGAGAGTCTCCTAAAAACCATTGCTCAAGTGAGATTTTACCTAAATTTAGATTAAAACTGCATGAGTTCAACTATATTAACGAAATACTCTATCAAGTGGTGAAATAAGTCAATAGTTGCACTAAATAAAGGTAAATAAAGACCTTATACATACATCATTTCACCACTTATCAAGTGTCCAAAACTAACCCTAACCATTGATATGTAACCGACTTCAAATGGATAAGGAGGGAGCAAGTTTCTTTTGTAATCATTAGCAAATAGTAAGGAGGTTATGAATAGTAAGGAGGTTGTGAATAGTACCTGAGATATTTTCTCCTCCTTCCTTGTGATATTTTCGGCCACCACCATAGGACATGTTTGGCTTGAGATTTTCATGGATATTAAGACTATATATGTAGGTATGTTAATACTAGTTTGGGTTATCAAGTTTCAGGAATTTCCTCGGGTCACTTCTGAGCTCTTCCGAAGCCTCGTTTGCCCAGAACCACTAAATACTGAAAAATGTAACTAGATTGTCTTATATTAAAAGAAGAAAGATATGATTGTTTCTTTCCTCAAAACACTCTCAAAAGTATCTAACACTCTTCCTAAGGTTGATAACCACTCTCAGTTCCTAAGGATTTTAGTAATTTTGGGAATTTCAAGAATCCTGCGAAACTAAGGTTTACCGGGTGATTTCCGGGAACTAGGGTTTCTAATGTTCACCATGCACTTCCAACTAATTATAACCTTCTCCATCCTTAGAAATTAGGGTTTTCTAAGGTTTACAGTAAAGTAAGGCCATAATCACAGTTTAGAAATTTGGGGTATTACAACTTATATGACACATAAGCAATCCAGTCACTATTGACTAGGATTGCCACATAATAGTGCTGCACCGTACTAGATACGGGTATGCCGCAACCTCTAATTTGCCCTGGATCTGGGGGATCGGTCGACCTGGGTGTCTAGGTGATAAAAGTTTAAAGGAAGAATGAAAACGGCACTTTGGGCTTCATTCTCAAAGGAGATTAAATAGATAGATGTAGATTATGTTAGTTTTAAAACGCTGATCTGACTGATGAAGATATAAATGGATCCTCTTGATTTAAGTGAAGATCCTACAATTTATCGTTCATCTTCATCTATTCTCCCAGAACGTGAGTATTTCTACTCACTATTGATTCCTTTTTCAAGTCTTATAATACACCGTCTTTTACACTAGATTACAGTTAGCATTAACTAATCACAGATACGGATGAAAACTTTTAATTGTCGAGTTTGAATCTGGGCTCACCGGAAAACAAGAAAAGGTCACTAACAATCAGAAGACTGATACACAACTAGGAATTACAATTTGCCTAGTCCAACACCCCTTCGCAAGCTGTAGGTGATCCGAATCATCAAGCCGTGTATTGATGTGTTGCCATGGCCATGTTATCTACTAGTTCCTTGTAAAGTTTATGTCATCTTGTCCGCAAGCTGGCTGGTGCTAGACGTGAAAGTGAGGTTCACTAGCCCACTTTAGACTTTTTTTCTCGAATAGATAACCGATTTCAGTGTGCTATTCCGAGCTATGTAGATAGTCAATTGATTGTCACACTTAATTTGAACTTGTGTTATGATGTCCATTTCAAGAGTCAAATGAGCCAAATAAGTTCTCCAGTGACATGTCACAGGGAACGGTATTATGCCTCTGCACTAGCTAAAGGAACAAACCCTTGCTTCTACGTCTTCCAAGATATTGGGTTGATACCAAGTAAGATCTCATTGTGTGTAATAAATGAGGAACTTATTGCTATGTATAATGAAGGAGATAGATCGGCCAGTTTACCCTCCTGGCTTGCTATATGTCTCCTGGTCGGGTTGGTGACATAGTTTGCCTCCACTTAGGATAGGGCTGACGTCATTCAGGATGACTTTTATCAGGTACAAAGCTTCCCTTTCCCTTGCTTGGTTGTCCCCTTAATTATAGAATGACATGATATTAATGATCTATCAGAAGGGTATCCGAGTTGGTAATAACAGGGTGTCTGACTTGGTAATGACGGGGTGTCTGAGTTGGTAATGAAAGGTTTTCCAATGTGATTGACGGGATAGGACATTAGAGACGTGCGTGCTAGGTCATTCGTGCTTCTTTGGTGTCGGGGTCGATGCGGTGATGGAGTGTGGCCGAGGTATTAGCTGGTGTGACCCGATTGAGTCTAGCCGAGAGACAGGGGCTTGATCTTCTCGGGGTTGAGGTCCTGACTCGAAGGATCCGACCTTCTTCGTGCCAAGAGCCAGCTCCCAGGGTACATGTGGTCAGGAAAGCGGTAATGTGGTTGGTCATCTTAATAACATGGTTAAGGTGGAGCTAATTACACTGTACCAACATGCATGTTTTGTTTCTCCCCGGAACTTCCAAGCCTGGTGACAACCTGATATAGTCTTCTTCAACTAATCTCCACGTAAAAAGACATTATTAGCATCAAGATGATTGATGTTCCACCCTACGTTGACAACCATAGTGATAAGAGCCCGAATGGTAGTCATTTTAACTACGGGTCAAAAGGATTCATGATAATCCAACTCATGTTGTTGGGTAAAACCTTTTGCTACTAACCTTGCTTTATATCTCTCAAAGGTGCCACAAAACCTTAACTTGATTTGGTACACCCCACGATTCTCTTCTCTTTGGGTAAACCAATAACTGTCCATGTATTATTTGCTTTCTAGAGCTTGCAACTCACGCCGCATCGCCATTTTCCATTCTTCATGTATGACAGCTTCTTTGTAGCTTTACGTCTCTCACATTTATAGTATGTCTCAAATTCATGTGGCGGGCTCAATAACAGATAGCCCTAAAGACCATTTGGTTGTTGTATTAGTAAGGTTATCACACTCTCAAATCGTACGGCTATCACCATTGCTGCCTCACTTATACTCTCTCTCTCTCTCATCCATTATTTCTTTGCATGCAGAATTACATATATAATCATCAAGATGTCGCGGTTTATGAACTTCCTTAGTGGACCGCCTGAGCCCATCATCACTAGCCTTCCCACTTGTCACTTCTACGGTGGGAGAGCTCTCATTGTTGGGAGACTCTATTGCTGTGGGCCGAACCACATTTCTTTCACCTTAATGTTCTTCTTGGAGCAAGCCAAAGCTATTGTGAACCGGAACATTGGGCTCCCTTGTAGAATTCAAAGAACTCTGATCCTCTTTGACATCACCGGGCTGTATTTTGGCTTTCCACCGGCTGTCTTTGCATGAAAAAAATAGAGTAGTGAAAACCTACATCTCTACCTGTCTCCACTTTATTGGTTTCGATCTCTAAACTTTGATGCCTTTTCTTTTTGCGTCGTTTCCAAGATATACACACAGTTTTGCTCTGGGATTGAACCTCCCTCCTTTGGGTCCTACTATTGTTCTATAGCAAAGACGTTCAAAGGGCTTTATATCCTTATAGGCAAGCTCCCTTTTATACCAACTCTAAAATGGAGTTTTACCATTGAGTGCTTTGGTGGGTAATCTATCAATAAGATAGGGAACATGAAGAATACTCTCTCCCCTAATACTTAACCTCGGACTGGAAATATATGGCTCTGGCTATTTTCAACAAATATTTATGTTTACGCTGTTATACCCAAAATTTCAACCCCCCGGAAGAGATTCTCTACTAATAGGCTAGTAGCGAGGACTCCCAGTTCGATCGGCAGATTTCAGAGTACTAGGGACAACTTAGTCATCTCCAGGGGCATTTTTGTAACTTTTCAAGACTCCTAAGCCCCCTATAGGCTTTCTCTCTCCTCCAAATAAGGGTCAAATCAATTCAAAATGCTTTGAACTTTTGACCCATGATAGAGGATGACATTTGAAGCATAATGGCGTTGGAATTTTGATTTTTCGAATTTCCAATAATTTTCTAGCAATTTCTGATTGAATCTGACGAGAAATTGAATTTAAAAATATTCCAATATCCAAAAAATTCTATTCCACTTTAGAAAAATCAGAAATATCATCCTTTACCCATGTGTAAAATTTCATAATCAAATTCCTTTTGGAAGCCCTTGAGATAAAACGTCGGTAAATCTCGGTTTTTACCGGATTTTTCTATCTTTAAGAAAGCCTATATAAGGAACCTTATCCCATGATCAAATCAGAACCTCAAGAACCCTAGACTCTCAAAGAAGGCAGCCGTCTCTTTCTCTTCACGTTTAGAACTCCAGAGCCACAATCAAACACCGAAATCTCACCAAAATCAACACCAAAACACATTTTCCAACTCCCACAACATCATCCATTATCAAACCCTCACCAAAACAGCACCAAAACAGCACCAAAACGTGAAGAACATCAAGAACAACAAGGAGTCAGAAGATGGGTTCGAAGTTCTTCCGGATCCGCCATCAACGAGGCCTTCGAAGAATCCCGACGTGAAGAAACACCACGACTTGTACTTGGGCTGCGCACTTGGGCAGGAGTTGCAAGTGGTGCGCAGATCCCCTTTGACCTTGGCGCTTGAAGTTAAGGGAATTGGGATGGCCAGGAGAACTTATCTAATAAGGGTGGTATAAGTCCACTCTCATCCTTGTGGTTATGAGTGGCGCAGCCCGGCATGCTGGCATAGCTCAGCCTTGCCGGAGCCCTGGGGTAACTCCCCTAGGGCATGTCAAGCTAAGTGCTTGTCGTTGCTAGTATGCGAATGCTTGTTTGCCTTCACGCATGTGTTCAATGTTTCTGTGTGCATGTGTGTTTACTTGGTGCCTGAATGTTGCTTGAATGTTTCTAAGTGTTTTCCGCTGCGTGTCTTCCTGAGTTTTTTTTTCAGGAAAATATACGTCACAATTTATTCAATTTTCCATCACATGCATCTAGACAAGGCCAACGACAAGGCATGCCACAGCTGTCAAGCTGCTTGCCCAAAAATATTCGTGACAAACCCTCCCCCCGTTAAAGTGTTTGCCGACCTCGGCAAAGTCCTCATGGGAGTAAGGTCATCTTTACTTGTTCCCTTTTCGTTTCAATCGGCATCAACTGCCACAAGCCGCACCAACTTGTGCGGACTGCACTAACCACACCTGGTCTTGTGCAAGAACTGGGCAACCGGTGCCTTTGCACACTACCCCGTGTGCGGTCGCATCTGCCCACCTGGCTGCGACACTTAGTCACTGGCACACTGCCCTCTCACGCAACCCAGCGTGACTAACGCCGACCCTACTCGGTCGCGTATGAAAGTATGGCAACTCAAGCCATTCCACGCACACCTGCGTGACCAGCGTCAACTTCACTCGTTGCACGCTGATTGCCCAACACCACGTGTTGGTTCACGCACACATGTGCGACCAGCATCAGCTTATCCCGCTGCATGCTGAAGCAACGGCATCCATAGCCGTCTTTCCCCTGGCCAGGGAGATCAACGTGAACCCTCTCGGTTCCCCGTTGCAACTTGGCACCACGTGCCATCTTGCGCACCTCTAGCGCATCCAGCATCAGCACCCCGGCAGATCTTGAAGAAGATCAGAAGACCCCTGCATAAGGGACTTGTCCAACGCTTCGATGGACCTTTCGAGGTCGTTCAACGTATCGGTAATGCCGCATACCGTCTTGACCTTCCAGAAAGGTTGAGGATGCACCCTACCTTTCACGTAAGCTTCTTGAAACCTTACACGGCTGATGAACAAAGTTTGCATGAGGATAAAGCTCGGGCTCCGCCGACTATATCTGTTCAATACGAGAAAGGAATCCAAGAAGTACTCGCCCATCGGCGAGCGGGTTGGAAAGCTAATCAGCGAACAGACTTTTTAATTCACTGGAAGGGAGAGGCCAGAGAAGATGCGACGTGGGAACGAGAGGGCAATTTATGGCAATTTAGGGATGAGATACATAAGTACTTAAAATCTTTGCCGAGGACGGCAAAGGCTTAGGTGGGGGAGGTTTGTTACGTCCAATTTTTGTAAGGACAAAGACAAGCAGCCCGAAAACCAAAATGTACTTGCGCATAACGATGTAATGTAAGCCTTCGGGCCTTGTATCTTCATCAATAAAAGAAGTAGCCCTTTTGTACCTGCGTTGCGATGACTCGGTCTCTCTCTGTTATACGCCCTTTATGCTAACTTGCAGGTGTGCAGGTAGCTGAGGGGCCCCTTGGGGATAGAGCTTTGGAACTACGGTGCAAGCTCCTATTACCCCGATGCCGAGAGCTGGCGGCATCAACTCATTATGACCCTGGTTATTCTTACCCCGATGTGCGGGCGGGCACATCGTTAGAGCCTTTGTGGCTCACGCAGGGATGAGTTGGATTTGGGTGGAGATAAGTGTGTTGGTATTCGCCCGATGCCCTCACCCTCCGGTCATCGGTACTTGCACTAGCTGTGTGGGTGAACCTCGTGGTTCCCCGGGCACTGGCTTTACTTGTACTTGGGCTGCGCACTTGGGCAGGAGTTGCAAGTGGTGCGCAGATCCCCTTTGACCTTGACGCTTGAAGTTGAGGGAATTGGGATGGCCAGGAGAACTTATCTAATAAGGGTGGTATAAGTCCACTCTCATCCTTGTGGTTATGAGTGGCGCATTCCGGCATGCTAGCATAGCGCAGCATCGCCGGAGCCCTGGGGTAAATTCCTTAGGGCATGTCAAGCTAAGTGCTTGGTGTTGTTTGTATGCGAATGCTTGTTTGCCTTAACACATGTGTTCAATGTTTCTGTGCGCATGTGTGTTTACTTGGTGCCCGAATGTTGCTTGAATGTTTCTAAGTGTTTTCCGCTGCGTGTCTTCCTGAGTTTTTTTTTCAGGAAAATATATGTTACAATTTGGTATCAGAGCCATAACATGTCGTTTGTCCCTGTCTTTGCAGGATTGAGCATTAATCGTTACGCTGCAAGGACATTGAAGGGACCCAGAGTTCGTACGGGCTAGAAGTAATTTTGGCAGAAAAGACCCAAGTCTCCCAAATGGCTGCTAAGACTACGACCCGAGTTGAGCTTGCGAATAGGCTGAACACAATTGAAAGGGTACTCGGCCTCACTGACCGAGATGCCTCGGAGTTTGGTCCGGAACATAATGTGCTCCGTAGCCTTGAGCGGCTTGAGACAATGGTGAGCTCTCTGTGCAATGAGGTGCGCCAGCTTCGGGCTGGCCCCTCTATTGGGAACTTGGAGGAGCAGCACAACTCAAATGATGCTCGTGATGCGGAAATACGTGAGCTCAGTGCCAAAGTGGCTCTTCTACAGGAGTCGGTGTCCCCTAGTTTGGGTCGAGGCAAGTTCTAAATTTTCCTTTGCCATCCTGAATAGTTCTTGTCGGTCCCGAACGAACTCGTAGGCAGCTGGGCACTGCCCCGTCGCAGCCTGCTTCGCAACTTCCGCCGGAGTTATGGGCTGGCAACCCTTAACTCCGGCGGAAGTTGCGAAGCAGGCTGCGACGGGGCAGTGCCCAGCTGCCTACGAGTTCGTTCGGGACCGACAAGAACTATTCAGGATGGCAAAGGAAAATTTAGAACTTGCCTCCAACCGAATGAAGAAGAATGCCGATGCTAAGCGAAGGCCGTTGGAGTTTAATGTCGGCATTCTTCTTCATTCGGTTGGAGGCAAGTTCTAAATTTTCCTTTGCCATCCTGAATAGTTCTTGTCGGTCCCGAACGAACTCGTAGGCAGCTGGGCACTGCCCCGTCGCAGCCTGCTTCGCAACTTCCCTTCGAGTTAGTTATGGGCTGGCAACCCTTAACTCCGGCGGAAGTTGCGAAGCAGGCTGCGACGGGGCAGTGCCCAGCTGCCTACGAGTTCGTTCGGGACCGACAAGAACTATTCAGGATGGCAAAGGAAAATTTAGAACTTGCCTCCAACCGAATGAAGAAGAATGCCGACATTAAACTCCAACGGCCTTCGCTTAGCATCGGCATTCTTCTTCATTCGGTTGGAGGCAAGTTCTAAATTTTCCTTTGCCATCCTGAATAGTTCTTGTCGGTCCCGAACGAACTCGTAGGCAGCTGGGCACTGCCCCGTCGCAGCCTGCTTCGCAACTTCCGCCGGAGTTAAGGGTTGCCAGCCCATAACTAACTCGAAGGGACTCTGCTTCGTGGCACTGCTCTTGTGCATATTGTAGCATAGTTGTGCCGTGTCCAGCAGATGTAACCAGTTCTTTTGGGAAGCCGTAACATAATGACGAAGATACTCCTCAAGGAGCGCATTTATCCTCTCCGTCTGTCCATCCGTCTGCGGATGGTTTGCTGTTGAAAATTTCAACTCGGAACCCATTATACCGAACAATGTGACCCAAAATCTGCCCGTGAACCGAGTATCTCGATCACTGATAATATCCCGAGGAAGGCCAAAATACTTCACCACATGAGAATAGAAAAGCTTCGCTGTCGTTTCAGCCGGACAATTCGTTGGCACGGCCATGAAGACAGCATACTTCGAGAACCGGTCAACAACCACCAGCACTGAGGACTTCCCCTCAACACTAGGGAAGCCTGACACAAAATCCAGGGAGACCGACTCCCAGGGACGATCAGGAATAGGCAGCGGATTCAATAGGCCCGCCGTCTTCTTCCTCTCCACTTTGTCCTGCTGGCATACCAGACAAGACTTCACATATTCTTCAATGTCTGGGACCATCCTCTTCCAATAATAGCTTCGGCGGATGAGAGCTAGGGTTCGGTTTACCCCGGCATGACCCGCCCACCTAGCATCGTGAAACTCCCGCATCAACTCAATTCGGATTTTCCCAGCAGGAACTACTACTCGACGCTGCTTATCCAGCAACAGGTCGTCAACCAGAATGTAGCGGTGAGTCTTGCCAGCACGGACTTTCTCACATATCTGATTGTACGTTGAGTCAGATTTAGATGCTTCCCGGATTCTGACCATCAAGTCACTTTCCACACGAGAGATATTGCTTATCACCCCAAAACAATGCCGACTTAGAGCATCAGGTACAACATTGTGCCGACCCGGTCTATGGATCCACTCAAAGTCAAATTCACCCAAAAACTCTTGCCATCTCGCCTGCTTAGGGGATAACTTCTTCTGCGTGGTGAAATAGGTGTTGGCCACATTGTCCGTGACAACGAGGAACTTAGTTCCGAGAAGGTAATGCCTCCAAATCGTAAGGCAATGGATTACCGCCAGCATCTCTTTCTCATGGGCCGAATAACGTTGTTCGGCTCCATTTAACTTCCGACTCTCAAAGGCACAGGGGTGACCCTCTTGCACGAGGACACCCGCAATTCCTCTGTCAGATGCATCTGTGTGGACCTCAAATGGCTTGTCGAATTCGGGCAACTTAAGCACTGGTTCCGAGGAAATAGCTCTCTTCAGCAACTCGAATGCCTCCTGGCGCGCACCCGTCCACGCCCATGTCTCACCCTTTTTGAGCAAGTCGGTAAGAGGGGCTACCTTATGGGAATACCCTTCCACGAATCGGCGATAATAGTTCGCCAAACCAAGGAAAGAGCGGAGTTCAGATACATCCCTCGGAGTCGACCACTCTAGGATCGCTTTCACCTTGGATGGGTCCATACGGACCGCCCCAGCGGAGATGATGTGGCCAAGGAAAACAATTTCTCGTTGACCGAAGGAACACTTTTCCCTCTTCACATAAAGCTCATGCGCCCGTAAGCGATCAAATACCAATTCCACATGACGCAAATGATCCTCCAAGCTACTACTATATACAACAATGTCATCAAGATAGACAACAACAAACACATCAAGGTAGCCAAAAAGGACTTCATTCATTAAATTACAAAATGTAGCAGGGGCATTACATAGGCCAAAAGGCATTACAAGAAATTCAAAGGACCCATAACGGGTTACACATGTAGTTTTTCCCTCATCACCCTCTGCTATGCGGACCTGCCAATACCCCGATCGGAGATCAAGCTTCGTGAAGTACGTGGCTTTAGACAAACGGTCGAACAGGTCATCCGGTCTTGGAATGGGATACTTGTTCTTTACAGTGACCTTGTTCAAAGCTCTATAGTCAACGCAGAGTCGAAGTGAGCCATCAGCCTTCTTTTGGAAGAGCACGGGAGCTCCATATGGCGCTGTGGAGGGACGAATCTTCCCAGACGCCAGAAGCTCGGAGAGCTGCGCCTTTAGCTCATTTAATTCTAACGGCGACATGCGATAAGGGGCCTGAGCGGGAGGGATGGCCCCTGGGACTAACTGAATTTTGTGGTCTATGGCCCGTCGTGGGGGAAGACCGTTCGGCAGCTCCGAAGGCATCAAATCTTTATATCTCTCTAGAAGAGGCAGCATCTCTTCAGGGACGACTTCACTTGATTTAGACTTCTCCGGTTTTGCCACAGCCAGTACTACCGGCCCGATTCCAGGTTCCTCATAAGGGAAAATTGGTCCCACAAGGTCAGTGGGGCAACCCGGATCATCAACTGACCTCGTCTGGACGGCATCGACAAAACATGGAAAACGCTCGTCCGTAATCCATATGCCCCGAAGATGAATCGCGGGCTCAGCCTTAGCCGATAGTGCAAAAGGCGATCCTAAGATCATAGGAAATCTTGGAATGTCTAACACCTCAAAAGTCTCGACTCCTTCCCACCTGCCGACTTTTATTCGTAATTTACAAGTGCCATGAACGGGCATGACTCCATCATTTGCGGTCGTCGCAGCAGTATGGGTTGGAGTCGCCAAAATCTCGAGTGCCTGTACGGCACTCAGGTCGACGAAGTTGCTCGTGGCTCCTGTATCAACCATAGCCATAATAGTGTGACTTTGGTTAATCTCTACTGAAACTGACCCCAGAGGTAAAACAGGTTATAACTCTACTTTTCTAACTCCCCACAACCTCATTAACTCTCTGTTAAATTTTGGGCTCAAACCAACCCTTTTCGGCTTCTGTATAGCTAATTACTTTTGCTTCTGCCTTGTTACTTGTTTATCACGTTTCGTATATAATTCGACTTCAAACTGCGATCTTTCAATTACTAACATATTGTACATCTTTCAGGTTACACGTGCATAAATTTTGAGCCGAAAACACCTTCGGGAACCACCATAAAACCCCCGTCCGTGGGTTGTCCGGGATCTCAGACCTATCGTCCGGGACCATGGACGGGTTGTCCGTGGCCACGGACACCCACGGACGGCGGCGGGATTTTAAAATTTTAAAAAATTTAGATTTTGCTAAACAATGTCCGGGCCTACGGACATCCTGTCCGTGGCCCCGGACTTTTCAAATTTTTGTTTTCTGTTTAATTCGACTTTTATTTTCACATAGGTTAACTAGGGTCCGTGGGTTCGGACATTAGGTCCGTAGCCACGGACGGAAACAAAATTTGACCTAATTCTGCCTCCGAAACCCTAGTTTAAGAATCTTTAATTTCACTTTAATTTTCTGTCAAAAAATGCTAAAAAACACAAAAAAACAGAAGCTTGCGCACTTAGGTTAAGACGACTCGTAATAAGCCGTAATTAAACTAAGTAGAGGAAAAACGACTTCTAGGGGTAATGAAAGTAATTGAACCCTAAATAAGTCGAATACCAAGCCCCCGAACCCGAACTCTCCTTTCCTAATTTGATCTAGGTTAAAATTAGGTGGCGGCTCATAATAGGTTCCAGTGAGCTAGCTTAGGTTTTAATAATTGTTGATATATGACATAGTTATTAATCTTAGGTTATAAGTGGACCTAAAACCCGGTTAGATCCTAATCAGCTTTAATCAACATAGGATATGGTTTAAAATCGAGGCTCACATACGCTCAACAACCGCACTTTGTTGAGGCACGTAAACGCAACTATTTTGATGCACAACACCTTCCTGCACAAAGAACTGTTTTCCTTTGTTTGAACTGCCTAGCTCATTAGTATTGTCAGATCTAACGACTTTGACTTTGCTCTTGAAATGTCGTTCAACCTTTCTTATAAAATTGACTTATGAGTGTCACGCTTCTTTTTTATGTTTGATAAGTTGTGTCCACACAAATTATTGTCTTATCATCGTCAAAACCAACAAAATATCTGAACCCATCATATGTATCAGTATGGAAAGTCCCGACACGTTAATATGGATTAACTTTAATTCTCGCTTGGTCTTAATCTCAGAAGTACCAAAAGAAAGTTGTTGACACCTTGCTTTATAATAAAATTAACGTCACAAACATAATCCTTCAGAACATCTTGTTTCTTTATTAATCTCATGCTAACTAATTTCTTAAAGCGTACACGACCAATACTGTAACGCAAATTCTCGATCATACAAACACGAGCATTGGCTAAGCTTGCACCGACCTTCTCTTCCTTCACTAGCTTTTATTTATCTCGGACTCTATCCATCTATCAACTCCATTTATGTCCAGCATATACTACCCGTCCAGATCAATTTTATGACACTACATGTAAAAGGGACCTGGATAATACAACCTTTAGCACAAAAGGTTAGTGATTGCTGGAAGTGATCAACGAGTTACATAACCGATATAAGACTGGACATAAAATTCGAAATGTGCAGCACACTTCTTAACACCATATTCCTAGTGACATTCACATCTTCTATCCTATTGACTTTTTGTGGGATGCCATCAGGTAAAGTAATAGTTTTTGTCTGGCAAAGATTTCTTAAGCTATCAAACAATTCTACAGTTCCACACATGTGATATATAGCTTCCATATCCAAAATCCATATGTCAACTAGAAAGGTACCCTTCTGCAGTTCTTACTAAGCAAGCACAAGCAGTTCATGGAATGACAAGTGTCATGGTTACCTGAAATATTATAGAAGTTGTTGTCATCACTTTTATTTTCCATTGCCGGTACTCCGAAAAATAGAGACGATTTGGTGAATCTGCTCCTCCATCAGACCCGCATGACTGGTGCTGGGATTTTCATCATACACACGTTCTTCTTCCATGACTATAGCAACAGTCCCATTCTTTCTTCTCGTCAACACCTTATCCCTGCCATAATGTTGATAACAATCTCCCACTAGGTGACCGCATTTCTTGCAATGACCACAATTAAGTTTCCGCTATTAGTCACCAGAAATGTGCCCTATTTTCTTGAAGTATGAGCACATCAGTCTCATCTGTTGTTCCTAATGTTCTTTTCCCCCGCATTTTTGTGATTTCTAGCACCCGAACTGGTTTCTAGCCCATAAAAGGCAATAAAATAGGGTGCACAACATCACTACCCATTCTTTGCTTTTCTTCCTGAACATTAAGAGTGTAAGCCTTCTCCAATGAGTGTGTCTCTCCTTTATTGTGAGAATCTTCCCTCTTAACTGGATGTAGACCTCAGTCAACCCCATTAAAAAGTGTATCAACTTATCTTCCTCACGCTGCTTCTTGTTTGACTCTTTAGCCTCACAACTACAATTGGAAAGAGGCCTTCTGAGATCCAGCTCTACCGAAATCTTCTTCAGTCTCATTAAATAGGTAGTGACTGAGTTATTTCCTTGTATTAATTTAGCCAACTTTTGCTTAAAAGTATGAATAAGAGCATGAATCATAGCGAGGTTATTTTGTTCAAACCTCTCACAAAGCTAGTCCCATACCTCCTTAAAATAGTCTGAATACATCATGCTCTCAGCAATTTCCTTATATAGAGCCATTGTTATCTATGATATTACAAGGGAATTTGACCGTTCTCAGGCTGCCAGTTGTAAGGGGTTATCGTCTTTAGGTTTCTTCATGTTCCTATCACAAACCCATATTTGTTCTCCATCTTTAAAGCCATAATAACTGTCCACTTCCAACCTGAGAACCCATTGCCAAAAAAATTGGGTGCTCTGATATGTGAATGTAAATGGGGTCACTCACATAAATGGCCAGCGCCTGTGAAACGGCCTTCTTATTTATTTTTAAGTCTGCCATCATTCCTTAAATCTGCTCTGATACCATAACGATCCAGGTTATGAAAGTTTACAAGAAGAAAGAAAACGACAGTGTAAGTAACGAATGAAAGGCAATACTTTTATTTTTCTACTTACTATTGATTCCTTGTTCAGGTCTTATAACACCATCCTGAATCGTAACAAATGATAATATCTGAGAAATATCCTAACCTTAAATAAAAGATAGATTACACTAGACTACAATCATCAACAACTAATCACAAATAAGGATTGAGCTCACTGGAAAACAAGAAAAGGCCCACACAACATCACTGATAATCAGTAGACTGATAAACAACTAGGCTTAACTATTTTCCCAGTCCAACATAATTATCTCCAAGAAGCTTCCTCTTGTACAAGCTTTTCACACAACACACAGTTCTTTTGTGTTATAAGGTTGTAGTCCTTATTTAAGTTCTTTAAGGTCATTCACGATAATACATTTTTTAGCTTAGTTTTTATTGTGTTATAAGGTCATAAACGAATAATGACTCTATTTAAGGAGAATTTTCACACAAATACCGCTTTTGGAAAAAAAAAATACTTGCGATTGTTCTTTTTTTTTTAAAAAAAATATACGGAATTACCAAGCGGTGACAAACAAACCTCCATGGGGCGGGGCTACTTCACTAAAACGATCAAGAAGCCGCCCTACCCTAATCCTGTTTCTGGTCATTCTAACCAGAAGCAGCCTGGGGCGAGGCGACTAGCTTTTGGTACAAGACCCGAAGCAACCACGGACTGAGGTGGCTTCATTGCCTTTTTTCCTTTTTTGGATGATAAACAGAAGATTTTTTTTATTGATACATGTTTTTTTTATTGAAATCTAAAAATAAAAGAACATATTCATAATTATTTGAAGTTGATTATATAGGCTTATTCATCGGATCGCATGGGTAGCTACATATAGGCTTAAAAACTTGCATTATTGGCAGTTGTCTGAAGATAAATACATGAAAATCGTTGATGCAATGTTTCATCTACTTTAGGCATGGTCTATACATCTCACAAATCGCACGAACATTGAAAAAATGAACTTGTACCATAACACTTCATTCATCTAAACAAATACATTGTTTTTGAGTGCTTGCTAAAGGCACCTGTTTAAGTTGAAGCAATGTTCAATTTCGAGGAAGTAATACAAACTGCATAGATCTTTAATCTTGAAGTTGTCGTCAAGAGCTAGTTTGATTATGTTAATCGTGTCTTGGCTGGCTATAAGCATGTTGTCGACATATATAGCTATATATGTTCTTTTATCTCCTTCTTTCTTTTGAAAAAGAGAATAATCATTCTTGGACTGTTGAAATCTAAGAGTTTTGAGAAAGGTACCTGCAATACCTTCATCCTACATATAGGGTTATGAGTAGTAATATGAGTAAATCGACAAGTTTTTAAGTCCAAACAGCTTGAGAGCTAGATTGTTGGATAGTTGTCCATATGGGGGATTGTTGGATAGTTGTCCATATGGGGTATTACAAATGGTATCAAAGCTGACTTGGGACCGTATTAGTATGGATTACCTGACATATACCAAGGAGGTCCTTGGGGACTTAGATGTTGGATATGCGATAAAGACGCCGAGTTTCTTGAATACGGAAGTCTGTAATACTGATGAGTGAAAAAATAAGCATATTTTAAGGGTTTATTTTATATGTTTGACTTTGATCTATGTATACGATGTTCATTTCTCCATTGTAGCTAGTTTTTCTATGGTTTTGTGTTTCATTGACTTCTTGACTATTTATTGCTTAAACATGAAGAATAACATAACTATGAGCAAAGTAGATGAATAGAGGAACGTGTGGGCGCAAACGGAACTCGAAATGAAGTACATCGCAAACGGATCCCAAACAGTCTTACGAACAAAACTACTGGACAAATTCTCCAGGTTCGGGTTTCTGTCTGCGTAAATAGACACGGACCAGCTCCGGGGAAAAACTTCCATCTACTTTCGAGCCTAGTCCAAGGATATGTAAAAGGACAAACCCGAACAACATTTAGACGCATCTAGGGTATAAATCCGGATCACATAAGTTCAAATGCCTACCAAAACCCCTTTTCAACCTCTGACTATTTCTTCTCCTTTATAGGAATGAAGATTTTACCGATTTTGGTTCTTATGCTTGATGAAAGAAAGAAGATAACTCCAAAAGCCCTTTTCAACCTCTCAAGCGATATTCCTAATTATTTTTAGCTCATACTGTTTAAAATAGGATGGGTCATGGATATATTTTATTTTGATAAACTTGGATATATTTTGATAAACTTGGATATATTATATTTTTAAAAGTCGTATATATTAACATACTATTACACCCTGAATGTATGGGAACCAACTATATATAGAGGTTCCTAAATTCCCGACGTAGACGGAATTAATATTGGACATTACTATAGAACATCGAACATCCTTAATTGATAACTTATTTAGGATGACTTGCAAGTAGACACAGATGTAGGGCAGGTACCATCTCTATATATGGATAGTGCTGCTATATATGTAGAGGATTCTCAATTGTTGTGGGCGCCGGGGATCTTCTCCTTGATCTTCTCCACGAAGCCTTTCTTCTCTGGCTCATGGTGCTGCTGCGTCCCGGTTCCATACTGGTGCTGCTGCGTCCCAGTTCCATACTGGTGGCCTGTGGTGCCGGTGGGTGTGGTGGTGTACCCCTGGCCCTGCTGCTGCTCGTCCTTGTGTCCTCCTGGGAGCTTCTCCTTGATCTTGTCCGTCAAACCTTTCTTCCTCCTCCCACCTTCTCCATCGTCCTCCGACTGCGATAACAAATAAATTTCCAAATATTAGCCCGATGATAAGATTTCGTTAATGTGAAACAACATTATTACAAAGTATTCCTTTCTTTCAAGGCATAGATGGACGTACCGAGCTAGAGCTGTTGCTCCCTGATCGGTGTAGCGCACCGGACAGACCACTGCCACGTTGCTGTTGCTGTTGCTGGCCATGACCACCATAACCAGCACCTGCACCTTCTAAACCTGTAGCATCTGTGCCCATGCCCATGCCGCCTGTTCCATGACCATGGCCTTGTCCAGGAGCAGTACCTTGACCTCCGTATCCTCCTCCGGTACCTGTTTCTGTTCCATACGGACCCATGCCTCCAGCAACAGCCCCATGGTTAACAGCAGGATGCCCGAACTGCTCTGTCTTGCGGACTGGGTTTCCGTACTGATCCATCTCGAAATATCTCTTCGGAGTACAAAAACCACAACTGAGAAAAGGGTTTTCAAACAAAAGTCACAAAAGTAAACAAACTCGTCGGTTTTAGCTAAACTCTGATTCTTCTTTGTTGTGAATGAGTTGAGTTGTAATGAGCGATGATGAGTAAACTGTATGATGCACTGGGTTTTTATAAGGGTTCAACGGGGGCAGGGTTCCAGGGGGCAGTTAAGGACTCGCATGGAAGTGGGTCACAGTGAATGACACGTGTCTTCACAATATGGATACCGGACGAGTTGCTAGTATCTATAGGTGCCAACGGAAGGGGACACCTTGCAGATTATGTCGGCGAAATCAAATTCAAATATGTACATACGGACGTCGGATTTGGCTGGAGCTGCTTTGTCGTGTTGCAAGGAAAAAACAGAGTGATGCACCGTTATCCTTTAATATTACTCCTTTTAGCAGGTCAGATAATTAGTATATAATATTAATATAGTAGAGTAACCAAAGGGGATGAGAAATTGATTCTCCTCCTTTAGTAAATCCAATGGTTAGATGACTTACTGGTGGCAATTGATCAAGGAGTGATCAGTACACGTGGATACATAACTTGGGTGCTACCCGAGAAATCAGATCCAATGGTTAGATTATTTACTGGTGGCAATTGATCAAGGAGTGATCAATATACGTGGATACAAAACTTGGGTAAGAAACCAAACTCACTTGCTTTCTTACTTTCTATAGGATAAGGATGATAGACTTAACAATGCCACACGAGACGAAAAAGATAACAATTGTGGAATTTGCGCGTCGTCGATTCGAGTCGGTGGTGGCGGACAAAAACCTGTACTGGATCTGGGGGATCGATCGACCTGGGTGTCTAGGTGATAAAAGTTTAGAGGAAGAAAGAAAACGGCACTTTAGGCTTCATTCTCAGAGGAGATTAAATAGGTAATGAAGATTATGTTAGTTTTAAAACGCTGATCTGACTGATGGAGATATAAATGGATCTTCTTGATTTAAGTGAAGAACCTACAATTTATCGTTCAATTATCAAAAAAAAAAAAACCCACAATTTATCGTTCATCTTCATCTATTCTCCCAGAACGTGAGTATTTCTACTCACTATTGATTCCTTTTTCAAGTCTTATAATACACCGTCTTTTACACTAGATTACAGTTAGCAATAACTAATCACAGATACGAATGAAAACTTTTAATTGTCGAGTTTGAATCTGGGCTCACCGGAAAACAAGAAAAGGTCACTAACAATCAGAAGACTGATACACAAGTAGGATTTACAATTTGCCTAGTCCAACACCCCTTCGCAAGCTGTAGGTGATCCGAATCATCAAGCCGTGTATTGATGTGTTGCCATGCCCATGTTATCTACTAGTTCCTGGTAAAGTTTATATCATCTTGTCCGCAAGCTGGCTGGTGCTAGACGTGAAAGTGAGGTTCACTAGCCCACTTTAGATTTTTTTCTCGAACAGATAATCAAATTGATTGTCACACTTAATTGGAACTTGTGTTATGGTGTCCATTTCAAGAGTCGAATAAGCCAAATAAGTTCTCCAGTGACATGTCACAGGGAACGGTATTATGCCTCTGCACTAGCTAAAGGAACAAACCCTTGCTTCTACGTCTTCCAAGATATTGGGTTGATACCAAGTAAGATCTCATTGTGTGTGTAATAAATGAGAAACTTATTGCTATGTATAATTAAGGAGATAGATCGGCCAGTTTACCCTCCTGGCTTGCTATCTGTCTCCTGGTCGGATTGGTGACATAGTTTGCCTCCACTTAGGATAGGGCTGACGTCATTCAGGATGACCTTTATCAGGTACGAAGCTTCCATTTCCTTGCTTGGTTGTCCCCTTAATTATAGAATGACGTGATATTAATGATCTATCAGAAGGGTATCCGAGTTGGTAATGACAGGGTGTCTGACTTGGTAATGACGGGGTGTCTAAGTTGGTAATGAAAGGTTTTCCAATGTGATTGACGGGAAGGACATTAGAGACGTGTGTGCTAGGTCATCAGTGCTTCTTTGGTGTCGGGGTCGATGTGGTGATGGAGTGTGGCCGAGGTATCAGCTGGTGTGACCCGATTGAGTCTACCCGAGAGACAGGGGCTTGATCTTCTCGGGGTTGAGGTCCTAACTCGAAGGATCCGACCTTCTTCGTGCCAGGAGCCAGCTCCCAGGGTACATGTGGTCATGAAAGCGGTAATGTGGTTGGTCATCATAATAACATGGTTAAGGTGGAGCTAATTATACTGTACCAACATGCATGTTTTGTTTCTCCCCGGAACTTTCAAGCCTGGTGACAACCTGATATAGTCTTCTTCAACTAATCTCCATGTAAAAAGACATTATTAGCATCAAGCTGATTGATGTTCCACCCTATGTTGACAACCATAGTGATAAAAGCCCGAATGGTAGTCATTTTAACTACGGGTCAAAAGGATTCATGATAATCCAACCCATGTTGTTGGGTAAAACCTTTAGCAACTAACCTTGCTTTATATCTCTCTAAGGTGCCACAAAACTTTAACTTGATTTGGTATACCCCACGGTTCTCTTCGCTTTGGGTAAATCAACAACTGTCCACGTATTATTTGCTTTCTAGAGCTTGCAACTCACGCCGCATCACCATTTTCCATTCTTCATGTATGACAACTTCTTTGTAGCTTTGCGTCTCTCACATTTGCAGCATGTCTCAAATTCATGTGGCGGGCTCAATAACAGATAGCCCTAAAGACCATTTGGCTATTGTATTAGTAAGGTTATCACACTCTCAAATCGTACGGCTATCACCATTGCTGCCTCACTTATACTCTCTCTCTCTCATTCATTATTTATTTGCATGTAGAATTACATATATAATCATCAAGATGTCGCGGTTTATGAACTTCCTTAGTGGACCGCCTGAGCCCATCATCACTAGCCTTCCCACTTGTCACTTCTACGGTGGGAGAGCTCTCATTGTTGGGAGACTATTGCTGTGGGCCGAACCACATTACTTTCACCTTCATCATCTTCTTGGAGCAAGCGAAAGCTATTGTGAACCGGAGCATTGGGCTCCCATGTAGAATTCAAAGAATTCTGATCCTCTTTTGACACCACCGGGTTGTATTTTGGCTTTCCACCTGCTGTCTTTGCATGAAAAAAATAGAGCAGTGAAAACCTACGTCTCTACATGTCTCCACTTTATTGGTTTCGATCTCTAAACTTTGAAGCATTTTCTTTTTGTGTCATTTCCAAGATATACACACAGTTTTGCTCTGGGATTGAACCTCCCTCCTTTGGGTCCTACTATTGTTCTATAGCAAAGACGTTCAAAGGGCTTTATATCCTTATAGGCAAGCTCCCTTTTATACAAACTCTAAAATGGAGTTTTATCATTGAGTGCTTTGGTGGGCAATCTGTCAATAAGATAGGGAACATGAAGAATACTCTCTCCCCCAATACTGAACCTCGGACTGGAAATATATGGCTCTGGCTATTTTCAACAAATATTTATGTTTACGCTCAACAACCGCACTTTGTTGAGGCACGTAAACGCAACTATTTTGATGCACAACACCTTCCTGCACAAAGAACCGTTTTCCTTTGTTTGAACTGCCTAGCTCATTAGTATTGTCAGATCTAACGACTTTGACTTTGCTCTTGAAATGTCGTTCAACCTTTCTTATAAAATTGACTTATGTGTGTCACGCTTCTTTTTTATGTTTGATAAGTTGTGTCCACACAAATTCTTGTCTTATCATCGTCAAAACCAACAAAATATTTGAACCCATCATATGTATCAGTATGGAAAGTCCCTACACGTTAATATGGATTAACTCTAATTCTCGCTTGGTCTTAATCTCAGAAGTACCAAAAGAAAGTTGTTGACTCCTAGCTTTATAATAAAATTAACGTCACAAACATAATCCTTCAGAACATCTTATTTCTTTATTAATCTCATGCTAACTAATTTCTTAAAGCGTACACGACCAATATTGTAACGCAAATTGTCGATCATACAAACACGAGCATTGGCTAAGCTTGCACCGACCTTCTCTTCCTTCACTAGCTTTTATTTATCTCGGACTCTATCCATCTATCAACTCCATCTATGTCCAGCATATACAACCCGTCCAGATCAATTTTATGACACTACTCTTCCCTATAAAAGGGACCTGGATAATACAACCGTTAGCACAAAAGGTTAGTGATTTCTGGAAGTGATCAACGGGTTACTTAACCGATATAAGACTGGACATAAAATTCGGAATGTGCAGCACACTTCTTAACACCAGATTCCTAGTGACATTCACATCTTCTATCCTACTGACTTTTTGTGGGATGCCATCAGGTAAAGTAACTGTTTTTGTCTGGCCAAGATTTCTTAAGCTATCAAACAATTCTACAGTTCCACACATGTGATATATAGCTTCCATATCCAGAATCCATATGTCAACTAGAGAGGTACCCTTTCTACAGTTCTTACTAAGCAAGCACAAGCAGTTCATGGAATGACAAGTGTCATGGTTACCTGAAATATTATAGAAGTTGTTGTCATCACTTTTATTTTCCATTGCCGGTACTCTGAAGGATAGAGACGATTTGGTGAATCTGCTCCTCCGTCAGACCCGCATGGCTGGTGCTGGGATTTTCATCATACATACGTTCTTCTTCCCTGACTATAGCAACAATCCCTTTTTTTCTTCTCGCCAACACCTTATCCCTGCCATAATGCTGATAACAATCTCCCACTAGGTGACCGCATTTCTTGCAATGACTACAATTAAGTTTCTGCTATTAGTCACCAGAAATGTGCCCTATTTTCTTGAAGTATGAGCACATCAGTCTCTGTCTGTTGTTCCTAATGTTCTTTCCCCCCGCATTTTTGTGATTTCTATCACCCGAACTGGTTTCCGGCCCATAAAAGGCAATGTAATAGGGTGCACAACATCACTACCCATTCTTTGCTTTTCTTCCTATACATTAAGAGTGTAATCCTTCTCCAATAAGCGTTGTGAGAATCTTCCCTCTTAACTGGATGTAGACCTCAGTCAACCCCATTAAAAAGTGTATCAACTTATCTTCCTCACGCTGCTTCTTGTTTGACTCTTTAGCCTCGCAACTACAATTGGAAGAGGCCTTCTGAGATCCAGCTCTACCGAAATCTTCTTCAGTCTCATTAAATAGGTAGTGACTGAGTTATTTCCTTGTATTAATTTAGCCAACTTTTGCTTAAGAGTATGACTAAGAGCATGAATCATAGCGAGGTTATTTTGTTCAAACCTCTCACAAAGCCAGTCCCATACCTCCTTAAAATAGTCTGAATACATCACGCTCTCAGCAATTTCCTTATCTAGAGCCATTGTTATCTAAGATATTACAAGGGAATTTGACCGTTCTCAGGCTGCCAGTTGTAAGGGGTTATCGTCTTCAGGTTTCTTCATGTTCCTATCACAAACCCATATTTGTTCTCCATCTTTAAAGCCATAATAACCGTCCACTTCCAACCTGAGAACCCATTGCCAAAAAAATTGGGTGCAAGAACAAGGCCTGGGTGCTCTGATATGTCAATGTAAATGGGGTCACTCACATAAATGGCTAGCGCCTGTGAAACGACCTTCTTATTTGTTTTTAAGTCTGCCATCATTCCTTAAATCTGCTCTGATACCATAACGATCCAGGTTATGAAAGTTTACAAGAAGAAAGAAAACGACAACGTAAGCAACGAATGAAAGGCAATACTTTTATTTTTCTACTTACTATTGATTCCTTGTTCAGGTCTTATAACACTATCCTGAATCGTAACAAATGATAATATCTGAGAAATATCCTAACCTTAAATAAAAGATAGATTACACTAGACTACAATCATCAACAACTAATCGCAAATAAGGATTGAGCTCACTGGAAAACAAGAAAAGGCCCACACAACATCACTGATAATTAGTAGACTGATAAACAACTAGGCTTAACTATTTTCCCAGTCCAACATAATTATCTCAAGGAAGCTTCCTCTTGTACAAGCTTTTTACACAATACACAGTTCTTTTGTGTTATAAGGTTGTAGTCCTTATTTAAGTTCTTTAAGGTCATTCACGATAATACATTTTTTAGCTTAGTTTTTATTGTGTTATAAGGTCATAAACGAATAATGACTCTATTTAAGGAGAATTTTCACACAAATACCGCTTTTGGAAAAAAAAATACTTGCGATTGTTCTTTTTTTTTTTAAAAAAAATACGGAATTACCAAACGGTGACAAACAAACCTCCATGGAGCGGGGCTACTTCACTAAAACGATCAGAAGCCGCCCTACCCTAATCCTGTTTCTGGTCATTCTAACCAGAAGCAACCTGGGGCGAGGCGACTAGCTTTTGGTACAAGACCTAAAGCAACCACGGACTGAGGTGGCTTCATTGCATTTTTTCCTTTTTTGGATGATAAAAAGAAGATTTTTTTTATGATACATGTTTTTTTATTGAAATCTAAAAATAAAAGAACATATTCATAATTATTTGAAGTTGATTATATAGGCTTATTCATCGGATGGCATGGGTAGCTACATATAGGATTAAAAACTTGCATTATTGGCAGTTGTCTGAAGATAAATACATGAAAATCGTCGATGCAATGTTTCATCTACTTTAGGCATGGTCTATACATCTCACAAATCGCACGAACATTGAAAAAATGAACTTGTACCATAACACTTCATTCATCTAAACACATACATTGTTTTTGAGTGCTTGCTAAAGGCACCTGTTTAAGTAGAAGCAATGTTCAATTTCGAGGAAGTAATACAAACTGCCTAGATCTTTAATCTTGAAGTTGTCGTCAAGAGCTAGTTTGATTATGTTAATCGTGTCTTGGCTGGTGCTGGCTATAAGCATGTTGTAGACATATATAGCTATATATGTTCTTTTATCTCCTTCTTTCTTCTGAAAAAGAGAATAATCATTCTTGGACTGTTGAAATCTAAGAGTTCTGAGAAAGGTACCTGTAATACCTTCATCCTACATATAAAATTATGAGTAGTAATATGAGTAAAATGACAAGTTTTCAAGTCCAAACGGCTTGAGAGCTAGATTGTTGGATAGTTGTCCATATGGGGTATTACAAATGATATCAAAGTTGACTTGGCGTATTGGTATGGATTACCTGACATATACCGAGGAGGTCCTTGGGGACTTAGATGTTGGACATGTGATAAAGACGCCGAGTTTCTTGAATACGAAAGTCTGTAATACTGATGAGTGAAAAAATGAGCATGTTTTAAGGGTTTATTTTATGTGTTTGATCTATGTATACGATGTTCATTTCTTCACTATAACTAGTTTTTCTATGGTTTTGTGTTTCATTGACGTCTTTACTCATTTGTTGCTTAAACATGAAGAATAACATAACTATGAGCAAAGTAGATGAATAGAGGAACGTGTGGGCGCAAACGGATCTCGAAATGAAGCACATCGCAAATGGATCCCAAACAGTTACGAACAAAGCTACTGGACAAATTCTCCAGGTTCGGGTTTCTGTCCGCGTAAATAGACACGGACCAACTCCGGGGAAAAACTTCTATCTACTTTCGAGCCTAGTCCAAGGATATGTCAAAAAGGACAAACCCGAACAACATTTAGACGCATCTAGGGTATAAATCCGGATCACATAAGTTCGAATGCCTACCAAAACCCCTTCCTTTATAGGAATGAAGATTTTGCCGATTTTGGTTCATGATGAAAGAAAGAAGATAGCTCCACCTCTACCAAAGCCCTTTTCAAGCTCTCGATATTCCTAATTATTTTTAGAACTCCTATTCATGCATTATTTTGGTTGTATGCTTAATGAAATTATCTCCTAAGCTTTCGGGAAATTTGTTTAGGGTTTGTTTCAACAGAACGTAGATCTGCTTGCGCAAGATAGCTACTTGTCACCCGGTGTTAGAGGGAATAAATAAGAAAAAATGAAGGAAAAAATAGTAGACTCACGCGCGAGTTGTATGGAGGACTCTATCAGGAGAAGTGAGAAATATATATTTTTCAAAATATTATAATTCACAAAATATTTGTGAAAAATAAAAAAAATTATACCATTGTTTTTGTTCTTTAAAACAAAGATATGTTTTGATAAACTTAAAAATATAAACTTAAAATTTTATATTTTTAGAAGTATTGTATATATTAACAAACTATTACACAGTAAATGTATGGGAACCATCTAGAGAGGTTCCTAAATTCCCGACGTAGACGGAATATTGGACATTACTATAGAACATCGAACATCCTTAATTGATAACATATTTAGGATGACTTGCATGTAGACACAGATGTAGGGCAGGGACCATCTCTATATATGGATAGTGCTGCTATATATGTAGAGGATTATTGAGTGATTCTCATTTGTTCTGGGTGCCGGGGATCTTCTCCTTGATCTTCTCCACGAAGCCTTTCTTCTCAGGCTCATGGTGCTGCTGCGTCCCGGTTCCATATTGGTGCTGCTGCGTCCCAGTTCCATACTGGTGGCCTGTTGTGCCGGTGGGTGTGGTGGTGTACCCCTGGCCCTGCTGCTGTTCGTGTCCTCCTGGGATCTTCTCCTTGATCTTCTCCACGAAGCCTTTCTTCTCAGGCTCATGGTGCTGCTGCGTCCCGGTTCCATATTGGTGCTGCTGCGTCCCAGTTCCATACTGGTGGCCTGTTGTGCCGGTGGGTGTGGTGGTGTACCCCTGGCCCTGCTGCTGCTCGTGTCCTCCTGGGATCTTCTCCTTGATCTTCTCCACGAAGCCTTTCTTCTCAGGCTCATGGTGCTGCTGCGTCCCGGTTCCATACTGGTGCTGCTGCGTCCCAGTTCCATACTGGTGGCCTGTGGTGCCGGTGGGTGTGGTGGTGAACCCCTGGCCCTGCTGCTGCTCGTCCTTATGACCTCCTGGGAGCTTCTCCTTGATCTTGTCCTTCAAACCCTTCTTCCTCCTCCCACCTTCTCCATCGTCCTCCGACTGCGATGACAAATAAATTTCCAGATATAAGCCCGATGATAAGATTTTTTTTTTTTAATGTGAAACAACAATATTACATAGATGGACGTACCGAGCTAGAGCTGTTGCTCCCTGATCGGTGTAGCGCACCGGACAGACCACTGCCACGTTGCTGTTGCTGGCCATGACCACCATAACCAGCACCTGCACCTTCTAAACCTGTAGCATCTGTGCCCATGCCCATGCCGCCTGTTCCATGACCATGGCCTTGTCCAGGAGCAGTACCTTGACCTCCATATCCTCCTCCGGTACCTGTTTCTGTTCCATAAGGACCCATGCCTTCAGCAACAGCCCCATGGTTAACAGCAGGGTGCCCGAACTGCTCTGTCTTGCGGACTGGGTTTCCGTACTGATCCATCTCGAAATCTCTCTTCGGAATACAAAAACTACAACCGAGAAAAGGTTTTCAAACAAAACTCGCAAAAGTAAACAAAGTCGTCGGTTTTAGCTGAGCTCTGATTCTTCTTTCTTGTGAATGAGTTGAGTTGGAATGAGTGATGATGAGTAAGCAGTAGGATGCACTGTGTTTTTATAGGGGCTCAACGGGGGCAGGGTTGCAGGGGGCAGTTAAGGACTCGCATGAAAGTGGGCCACAGTGAATGACACGTGTCTTCACAATTTGGATACCGGACGCGTTGCTAGTATCTATAGGTGCCAACGGAAGGGGACACCTTGTAGATTGTTCCTTATGTCGGCGAAATCAATTCAAATATATGTACATACGGTCGTCGGATTTGGCTGGAGCTGCTTTGTCGTGTTGCAAGGAAAAAGCAGAGTGATGCACCGTTATCCTTTAATATTACTCCTTTTAGCAGGTCAGATAATTAGTATACTATTAATATAGTAGAGTAACCAAAGGGGATGAGAGATTGATTCTCTTCCTTTAGTAAATCCAATGGTTAGATGACTTACTGGTGGCAATTGATCAAGGAGTGATCAGTACACGTGGATACATAACTTGGGTGCTACCCGAGAAATCAAATCCAATGGTTAGATTACTTACTGGTGGCAATTGATCAAGGAGTGATCAATATACGTGGATACATAACTTGGGTGCTACCCAAGAAACCAAACTCACTTGCTCTCTTACTTTCTATAGGATAAGGATGATGACTTAACAATGCCACACGGGACGAAAAAGAAAACAATTGTGCAATTTGCGCGTCGTCGATCCGAGTCGGCGGTGGCGGACAAAAACCTGTACTATCTCGGGGATCGGTCGACCTGGGTGATGAAAGTTTAGAGGAAGAAACTAGAAAGAAAACGGCACTGGCCCCGTTTTCGAATGGATATCTATTATTTGTTATTCGACCCCACACTAAGACAACGATGCAGATTCTTTTTCCATTTGATAGACGCTTGTTAGAGGAGCGTCTCTAGATTATAAGCTTCATCTCCTGGACCCCACTAAATTTCATCGGCTGTCCGAACGAGGCGGTTTCGTTATCAGTGGAGATTAAAATAGGTAGATGAAGATTATGTTAGTTTCAAAACGCTGATCTCACTGGCGTTCTATATAATCTACCAATAGAGATGATAGATGGATGCTTTTGATTTAAATGAAAAGTCCCACAATTTATCATTTATCATTCATCTAATCTATTAATCTCTTCCCAGAACAGGCCTTAAACATTTATACTCACTGTTGATTCCTTTTTCAAGTGTTATAATACACCATCTTTTACACTAGATTACGGTAGTTGTTGTGTTATAATACACCATCTTTTACACTAGATTACAGTAGCAACAACTAATCACAGAAGGATGAAAACTTTTAATCTGGGCTCATTGGAAAACAAGAAAAGGTCACTACCAATCAGAAGACTAATACACAAATAGGATTTACTATTTGTCTAGTCCAACACCCCTTCGCAAGCTGCAGGTGATCTGAATCATCAAGCCGTGTATTGATGTGAGTTGTGTAAATGTATATTTACTAAAGGTTTTTGATGTGGCAAAATCACCAGAATATTATCTCAACAACCAAGCCTGAGTTTTCCTATATTATCTCAACAACCTCTACAGCCAGCCTTTAGAAGATCTTAACAGAATATTTACTTAATATTCAGAAGGAATAAAATCAGAGGCGCCAGCATTATACTAGGAAACAGTTTAGAGATATTTTAGGATCTTTTAGTTTGTATTTATATTAGTTTTAGATAAAGATTTTTGTAGATATTTAGGAGGTTGTTATCTGCCTCCAAGTAGTATATATGTAATGCTTTTTTTAAACTATTAGCGATTTTCATTACAATTCAAACATAAAGATTTTACAAAAGGAAGCCACTAGCTTGAAGACAAAAACACCCCAACATTTTAATCCTGATGCTATTCGTAAGCCATTCCCTCAGGATGAATGCATGAGAACATACGGAGCAACCAATCTAGACCAGACTGGCCATGGAAGCCTAATAGCCTCGACTACTCAAATCCAACCATCAAGCTAATGAACCTACTAGCACTAAAGATTCTAGACAAACTAATGTTGCTAAAGTTAACATTTTATATGAAGTACTAGAAAATTAAAGCATGGAAAGCCAAAAAGCATACACTTGACCATTGAGAAGCTTCTCATGCAAGCTAGGGGAAGATCAAAATTAACCAGCACATGTGTTTGGATACAATCCTCTCACATGTGAAGACACTTGTCAACTTTGCATGCAAACTCCTAGAATCAAGCACCGCCGCAGACCTCACCTCCTTGTCGCTTTGAAGATACTTCATATCGCCTTGTTGCTCCATCAGCTCATTATCGTCATCGACATCCATGGAAGCAGCATCACCATCACCATTGATAGATTATGAGATTTGTTGATTGGTGACATCCGTGGACACATAAACTGATGAAGAAATTAAAACTGAAGGTCATCTCTTAACACCAATCTATGGGCATGCATCCATCGACATGCATAACTCTACTTGGCGCGCATGCAAGACAGAAAGGAAAAAGAAAAAGGATCAAAGTAATTCCACTGATTTTGAAATTGTCAACAACAGCTCTCGATTCGGTCCTTTCTTCTTAACAAAATGAAAACTCTTGCCGTCACCCGCTTGCTGATTTGAGTTCATCTGTCCCATGTTCTGATGAGAAGTAGAGTCAAGAGGGGTCGGAAGTGGAGAGATTTTGAGGTTTCCGATGGTGATAAGAAAATGCAGAAGGTGAAGGGTGAACACCACCAACCACCGATTCCCGCTTCGGTTTTGAATCTCACGGAGTCGTAAATCCAACAAACATCAAAGTAAAGAAAATTGATAATGGATAAACATTACATGTAAATAATAAACAGTAGTGTAAATGTATATTTACCGAAGGTTTTTGATGTGGCAAAATCCCCAAACCAAGGCTGCCTATATTATCTCAACAACCTCTACAGTCAGCAGCTTTGAGTAGAAGATCTTAACAGAATATTTACTTAATAATAAGAAGAAGTAAAATCAGAGACACCAACATTATACTAGGAGACAGTTAGAGATATTTTAGGATCTTGTATTTTGTATTTATATTGGTTTTAGATAAAGATTGTTTGTAGATATTTAGGAGGTTGTTATCTGCCTCCAAGTAGTATAAATGTACAGCAAAAACATCAGAAAAGGTAGAGCCTCTACCGCAAAAAGAGAGTCTTGAGAGAGAAGAGAGTTGTTGATAGTAATCAACGTTTTTGTCTAGAATTAGACGTGAGAGTGATTGTTCAAAGTGTTGAACAGATCAGGTGAGGAGTTTTCAAGTTATCAATAATAAGATTGATGGCGGAGTTTTTCTTCTAAACACTTTCTGTCTCGTTTCTCGTTTCTGCTCTCTGTCAGTCTTGTACTGAGGCTTATGATTTTATACTTTACGAACTTACAAGTGGTATCAGAGCCAGGTTTACCCAATATAGAGGTTAACACTTCTGGGTAGATCGTGAAAGATGAGTTCGTATTATGTAAAAGCACCAAGGTTGACGAAATTCAATTATCTGAAGTGGAGCGAACAGATGGAAGCTCAGTTGATGTCTGTAGATTACAAGGTTCGGAAGGTGGTGATGCAAGGTGATTACAAACCTACTTTAGTTGTTGAAGGTAAGAGACAGACCAAACCTGAGGATCAATGGACAGAAGTCGATGAAAATCTCTTAAGCAAAAATAAACAAGCTCTTCGCATTCTTGTTTCCTCCTTATCCGACGAAGATCGAGGAAGAGTCTTGGGTATAAGAACGTAAGGAGTATGGGACTTTCTGAAGATTGCTTATCAAGGAACAGAATCAATCCGCAAAGCTAAGGAGAAACAGTTTCAACGAGAGTTTAACAACTTCAAGATGTTAGAGGGCGCGAGTCTAGCACTGACGGTGGAAAGGTTCAATCAAGTGCTTATGGAACTCAAAATGGTTGGGGTAACTCTTTCTCATGATACTATTAATGATAGATTTCTTGACTCACTAACCAAAGATTGGCTTAACTATACCTCACTTCTTGAGAAAATGAAAGAATTATCATATATGTCGTTTGAAGAATTGTGTTCAAATCTGATAGTTCATGAAAGCAAGATGAATGAACAAAATGTAGTGGCGCACAAGGATCTCGCACTCATGGCAAAGCAATCTGTCGAAACGCCGGGCTGGGACTATGATGATGACATGGAGAATGAGATAACTATGCTAGCACAAGGACTAAAGCGCATTCTCAGTCGAAAAGGTTATCAATGTTTTCGATGTCACAAAACAGGACATTTGATAAAGGATTTCCCTTTACCATCGAGATCTTCACAACATCGAGGATGTGAGTCACGCATGGAAACTTCTGCGTGGGGTGAGGATGATGCTGAACCAGATGGAAAAGATAGCAATGAAGCACATTTTTGCATGACTGTAATCCATCGGTCTCATACTGACACTGCAAAACATGATGAGACTATGTGTTTGATGGCAAGAGATAAGGTACTTCAATCCCTCATAAGGGATCAGGTAAGTTCTCAAAGCTTGAATGATTTTTATGATAGTTCTACTAAGTCACAAGTGTTTGATATGTTGAAAGATGCTCTTTCAAGAATTAGGGATTTGGAAGTGAAACAGGAACATACGACAAAGTCTCTTATTGTGATTAGTGATAAGTGGTGAAATAATGCTACTTTAAGAGCTTCATTCACCTTCATTCTATTGGATGCATAACTTGTTTCACCACTTAATATAGTGTTTTAGTGATTAATAGTGAACTTATATAGTTTGATCTCTTGATAGGTAAAAGCTCATTTTGAGCATACTTTTGGGTTCTCTTTGAGCTAGTGGCATGCATCAACAGATTCCTCATCTCGCAAGCTTTCCAACGCCGCAAACGGGGAGCAATTCTGAGCCACAATGAAGATTCTAGGACCAGCGCAAGTTAGAGCAAATCTCTTGAGCAGGACCGACCCACAGGACCGACCCACTCTGGGTCGGTCGGATTGGTTTTTCCGGATGCCCAAGCTACTGGAATCGACCGACCCATAAGCCTGGGTCGGACGTGGGTCGGTCGTACTTAAAATGACTCGCGTGCCTTCTTCTTCGGAGACCGACCCACGGGACCGACCCAGTCTGGGTCGGTCGAACGGAAAATTTGCCCAGATCCGTGTTTTTAAAAGCTGATTTTGGGGACTCTTATCCGAGGATCCAACACACACGACTTCAACCCTAAACAGACGAGAGAGAGGCGAAAATAGAGGAGAAAAGAAGAGAAGAAAGGAGGAAGAAGAAAGTGAAGATTTCTACCTCCATTGAAGCTTGGAAGCTCCTCTATTGGCTAATTCTCCCTACTCCTTGCTCTTTCCTTTAGCTATGGCTGAGTACTTCTATTTGTATCCTAGGATGAGGGTTTGAACCCATTTCGCTCATTGAATGCTAGAAACCTAACTCATTTATTACTCTCGTTTTATTTCCTTCAATATCAATTAATGCACTAAATTGATCTCTTATTGCATTTATGGTGGTTCCATTCAATATTTGAGCTTGAGTTTGGAACTAGACCAAGAAGGGAGTAAACCCTAACTTTTGATTTCTTGATTTTGGAAGTGAATGCTTAGGGCTGTTGATTAAGAGTGCTTGTTTAATGCTATTTGATGACTTGAACCTCCTTTAATTAAGGGGTTTAATTATTTAGGTAAGAATTGGATCTCCCATGATTTGGGGATTCATGAGCTAAACTCTAATAGGCACTGAGATGATGAGTTATGGTTTTGAAGTTTTTTGAGTGAATTAGGTGATTCCCACTATCCAAGGGTACTCTCCCCATCCATTCACTAGTACAGAAAAGGTCTATCGCAGCGCCCCTACCGCAGCGGTTGTAAAAACAACCGCTGAGATAGGTAGTTTTTAAAAATCCCACGCACCTATCTCAGCGGTTATAAGTAACAACCGCTGCGCTAGGGTCGTTAAAAAAAAATAACTCTATCGCAGCGGTTCCTACTAAGAACCGCTGAGATAGGTCTTTTTTACAGACCTATCTCAGCGGTTCTAAGTAGGAACCGCTGCGATAGAGTTGTTTTATTTTCCCCCGATTCGACTCCACTTCGTCTTCTCCCTCTTCATTCTCTTCTGTAAACTCGAGAGAACAAGGACGACGGCGATATCGACGGTGATTCCGCAACTCGACGCCTGCGATTGCTCCACCACCGCCACCGTCTTCTTCCTCGTCGCGCCACCATTCTTCGCCGCCGTCGCCGTCGCCAATCGTTCTGCCAGGAGGTCGCAGGCGTCGATCAAGCAAGTTGCGGGAACCCTAGGTTCGATTTCCGAATTCGAACTTCGAAATATGTTAATTATTGTCTTGTTGATTGAATAACTAGTTGTAATATAGTTATTGATTGTTAGTTTAGTTGTGTGTGCATAATTTGAATATAGATAGATTATTGAACAAGTATAAATAGTTGTGCATATAAGGTGTTCGATAAAATGCCGAGTTGATATTTTTGTTGTTTGTGCCCTCTGCATACAACCCAAAGTTGTAAAAAACAGTACGGGAGTTTAGTACGGGTCATCTGAAGTATGCGATACGGAAGTACGGATACGGATAAAATGGGGTTAATGATACGGATGATAAATTTAATTATATAAATATAGAACTAGAATTATAAACATGACTATGAATATGAAAGATATTAAAAAATAAAAATTGCAAATCAATATACAAATAAGGCATATAAACATCTACTATATAAAATAATTTAGTTCAAGTATTATATACCATTTTATAATTTATAATTTTTTTCCACACTATAAGTTTTAACTTTTCATTATATAGATCCAATAAACAAGTTTTTATTACAAAACAAGTTTTAATAGATTTATTGTATATGAATTTTTTTACTAAACTAATTAGATCTAAACGTTATATGTTGAATTCATTACATAATGACCACATGATACCAATATCATAAACCATATATAAGTCGTTTGTTGACATGAAAAAGTTTGAATTCATATGTATATATGTTGTTGACTATTATAATTTTACATAATTCCTGCAAAACAAATAGACTATTAAATAAAAAATCCTGTAAAAAACTAGCTTAATATGTTCTTTTAGACAAATTTGATATGACTAATTCGGTGCTGAAATCAAAGTAATACTGGTATACTGTATTACTTTTTTCGCAAAGAGCCTTGAAAAAAATTACAACCTTTATAAGAGAAAGAAGAGCGTGGGAAGTAAGAAAAATGTTAACTCAAATAAAACAGAGGAGATATACTGCATAACAAGCAGCACACTAACATTACAAATAAATTAATAGAGCTGAAACAGATGTTAATTAAACGCCTTTAAACTGCGAGCAGCTTGTACGGTATTAAAACAATTCATATATAACAAATTTATAATTTAAATTCATATAAATTGAAATGGTAAATAAAACTACCATGAAAAGAAAATGAATAACGACAAATCATTTTGTTCTTAATTCTCAAACTATTACAAAAATTAACTTCAAGTTTCACATTAATAAAGTGGTAAGATCTATAACTTTATAACATCTATGTTCTCCCATTACATTGCAGTATATACGTGCTTAATATGATAATTCTTATAGTAATGGATTTCTTGCTCCCCCTAATATTATTATCTTGCTTCACCGCTGTCTGCAGTAATTGGGGTGGTCTCTATGTCTCTTTCTTCCTCATTGCTTCTGTTGTGCAGCATGAGCTGAAAGGTAACATCTTCATCTATCTTTTTTCTCTTTTTTTATTTTCTTAATATGATAATGCTTATAATAATGGATTTCTTGCCCCCCTAATATTATTTCCTTGCTTCCCGACTGTCTGCAGTAATTGGTGTGGTCTCTACTTCTTCTTCCTTATTTCTTCTGCTGTGGACTAAGAGTGAAAAGGTAACATCTTCATCTATCTTTTCTCTTTGTTTGTTTAATTAATTATTGCGAAAAAGTGGTTGTGGTTAATATTGAGTGATTGCGAATAAGGATGGTTGCTGCCAATTGTTGAATTTATTTGTCGTGGTAAATAAGATGTTGGTGAATGCTTAATGATAAGCATGGGATTAACACGATTACGCAAAGGTCATGCCGAATTTTTTCTAGAATCGTATTAGTCTTATTAATTAATTTTATTTGTTATTTGTGTATAACAATCTTTACTTTTCTTTGTCAGGTCTTTTGAATCTGCTAATGGATTTGTACCAGTACTTTCCTAGCCCATCACCAACGCAGTCTCCTAGCTTCCCCCTCTGTACAACCTTAAAACAAGTAAGTAATTAAACTTTATTTTTTGTTTTAATAATGCTATGATTTATTGAAGTTAAATTAAATGTGTTAGAATTGTTAGAATAAGGCTAGATTAGTTACGTTGGAACGTTAGAGTACTTAGGCTACGTTAGTTTGGTTGGAACCATAGAGTAGTGCTGAGTTTGGTTGCAACCGTACATCCAGTAGAAACATGCTCCATATACAAATGCAGACGAAACTGAAAGACAAATCAATCTTAAACTTTTTTTTGTTTTCACATATAGAATGGAGCGTGACTGGATGTATGGTGATCGAGGGGATCACTATTTGGATGAGAAGCTGAAAGAGTTTCTCAAAGCGGCAGTGCAACACAAGGACAGAACAAAGGCAGACAATATTTCATGTCCTTGTGTTGACTGTGGGGTCGTAAGGAAATATGTAGACATTGAGGAAATTAGATTTCATCTTAAGTCCCGTGGATTCATGCCACATTACAGAAGATGGAATTTTCATGGAGAAACTGTTGTAGCTAGTGCTTCAACATCATCAAGTGCTCATGATCCACGTTACGCAAGTACCGTCCACACCTTCAATACCATCAATGAGTCGGTACCGTTAAGTGATTCAGGATTCGATGACAGTGAGACCACTCACCATGATGAGCAAATGGATGAAATGTTAGAAAATGTTGCGGATACTTTTGAATATCAAAAGATTCATGCTTGCCCAAATAACTGTGTGCTTTATAGGGGTGAATACGAACATCTAGACAAGTGTCCTAAATGTTTGTTGTCCCGGTACAAGGACAAGGATGAAGATTCCTCCTTTCAGAAAAAAATCGTCCAGTGAAATTATTGTGGTACTTGCCGATAATTCCTAGATTCAAACGGTTGTTTGCCAACCCGAAAGATGCGGAGAACTTACTATGGCACGCGGATGGTAGAAAAATTGATGAAAAATTAAGACATCCTACAGACGGACCTCAATGGAGAAATATCAACAGAAAATTCAAACATCATTTTGGGGATGAGGATAGGAATCTGAGACTTGGATTGTGTACCGATGGGATGAACCCGTATGGCACGTTGAGTAGTCAGCACAGCACTTGGCCGGTGCTGCTAGTGATCTACAATTTATCGTCATGGTTGTGCATGAAACGAAAATACATTATGTTATCACTCCTAATTTCTGGTCCAAAGCAACCTGGTCATAACATTGACGTATATCTTGCACCACTGATCGACGATCTGAACTTGGTGTGGAATGAAGGGACAGTGGTATATGATGCTCATGCGAAAGAAAATTTCACACTGAAGGCGATGTTGTTCTGTAATGTTAACGACTTTCCTGCCTATGGGAACTTGTCAGGATACTCGGTGAAAGGATTCAAAGCGTGTCCAGTATATGAGGATGACACATGTTCAGATCGTCTGAAGCACTGCGGCAAAAATGTTTATATGTGTCATCGACGGTTTCTTCCAGTAGACCATCCTTACCGTTCGAGAAAGCGAAAGCTGTTCAACAATGAGCCCGAGACTCATGTGGCTCGTCTGCCTTTGAATTCAGAGGAAGTGTATGCAAAGGTAAAAGACATTGAAAATGTCTTTGGAAACACATCCAAGCCGCTGAAGAACATTTGGAAAAAATGTTCCATTTTTTGGGATCTACCGTATTGGTGGTATCTGCCTGTTCGACATTGTTTGGATATCATGCACATTGTGAAGAATGTCGGTGAGGCAGTGTGTGGTACTTTGCTCAACATACCCGACAAGATGAAAGACGGATTGAAGGTGAGGAGAGATATGCAAGAGTTGCGCATACGGAAAGAACTACACCCAATAGAGGATGAGAAGCGAACATATCTACCTCCTGCGTGTTATAACCTCTCTAAGAGTGAAACATTAAGTTTTTGCAAGTGTTTGCACACATTGAAGGTACCATCTGGGTACTCTTCAAACTGGAAGGACCTAGTTTCTATGAAGGATTTGAAACTGTTAGGCATGAAATCTCATGATTATCATGTGTTAATGTTGCATCTTCTTCCAGTTGCAATACGAGGGATATTACCAGAAAATGTCAGAAATGCTCTAACTCGATTATGTTTCTTCTACAACGCTGTCTGCTGCAAGGCAATTGACTTAGACACCCTCGATGATCTGCAACATGAAATTGTTGTGACAAGTTATTTGAACGATGCAGAGTCAATTGGTATTCCCAAAACACGTCACCATGGTAGATTTAAGGGTAAAGGAGTTATTGGCAAAAAGGTTGTTCGTGTCTCTCGTGATCTTATTAATCAGGCACATTTGTTTGTACTACAACACCTTGAGGTTGTTGAACCCTACTTCGATATTCTCATTGCTGAGTTGAGTCGACAAAACCCTACCAAAAACCGTATCTGGCTTAAAAAGGAACAAAATCGAGTATTCGTCCAATGGTTTAAGGAATATGTGTTTGAGCAAGCTTCATTGAACCCCGAAGATGTCAGTGAAGAAATCAGATGTCTAGCTGTTGGTTCTGGAACAGATGTTGTATCGTTTGAAGGGTATGACATTAATGGATGCACATACTACACTGCACGCCAAGATGCTAAATCAATACATCAGAACAGTGGGGTAAAAATTGAAGCATTGGTGACTGAATATGGTCTAGGTAACCAGGTTCAACCAATGAGCAGTAGTAGTTGGTATTATGGTGTGATAGAGGACATATGGGAACTAAACTATCACATTGATTCGTTTATTGTTCCGCTGCAATTGGGTGGACAACCGACATGGACTCCAAAATGATAAAGGACTTATTTTGGTTGATCTTTCACGTGTTACAACTAATAAGGAAGATCAGTTTGTGTTGGGTAAAGACTGTGACCAGTGTTTTATGTAGAAGACCCAAAAGCTAGTAGATGGTATGTTGTTCTTCCAGGGAGAAGACCGGTTTTGTTTGAGGATGAAAACAACGACGATGATGATAATGAGATGATAGATGAAACAATATCGTTGCATACAGGGTTGCATGATTCAACTGATGATTTACAAAATGATGATGTTCAGACCATCTACGCTCGATCAGACCATAATGAGGGGGTTTGGGTAGAAAACAGATCATGATATATGTTACTATGTCTAGGTAACACCATTGGTTGAAATTACATTATATAATTCGTATTATTGTTGTTACAATGTTATCAGAATTAATTATTTATGTTTATTTTTGCAATTATACATCGTTCCATGAATATTGATCTAATGTGTGTGTTTTTTTCCTCAGTGGATGATGATCCGATTGATGATCCTATAGGACGGCTGCTCCTGACTGGGGAAACTCAGCCACAGCAGAGTAGACCGGCAAAACGCACCACACGAGGTGGTAAAAAGAAATCAAAGAAAGCAGACATAGAGACCACCCCACAGCAGACTGAGACAGCTGGGCCTTCACAGGAAGCACAAGAGATACAAGTTGCTCCTCCGCCTCTCAAGAAACCCAAAAAACGAGGGGCAACCCGTGGGCTGAAAGCAAATAGAGGCCCCCCGACGAAGCCTTTGGAGTTCAATGAGTTGAATCAGCCCATGGGTACTTGGAAAAATGATTTCACTGCTCTAGCTAGGCATTTGGTGAGTACATATTTCAATATAAACCACCATTGGAAGCAAGTGCCTCAGGCGTTGAAGGACCAGATATTTGAACGTCTTCAGGTATTTGTTACACTTAATAGTTTGTTTTAAGATTTATGTAGTTACTATTTTACACTAATCCATTTTTGTTTTTTGCGTATAGGACCGATTCAGTATAGATCCTTCTATGAAGGATGATGTGATGAAGGGGATTGCCGTACAGTTTAAAGACTTCAGATCTCTGCTCACGAGGCAGTACATTTACTGTGAGGAGCCCGCAGAGATAGAGGAGGCAGAAGGTGAAGATGTGGATGATCGGAGACCACCGTGGCAAAAATATGATGGAATTACTGAAGAGCAGTGGAATGAGTTTGTTGAGAAGCGTTTGACCCCTGAGTTCAAGGTGAGTTTCACACACTAGTGTTGTTCTTTTATGATAAATGTTTAAAGTGTCCTTAGAGTTCATTTGGTTAATTCATCTTTTTCATATATTATTTGCATAATTTGTATTTTCATACATATATGTAGGCTATACGTGAGAAACAACAACAAAATGCAAAAAAAAATCGTTACCCCCATCACATGGGGAGTACAAGTATTGCTCAGCGTGTGCCGCAGTGGGAGAAAGAGGGGTTGTTACCAGCTGAATCGAATGTTAGTGAACGAAGGATGAAGGTTTGGGACTTAAGTCGACGGAAGAAACCTTCAAATCCGGCGGCACCTGCTGAGTACGATGACACGACGAGAGAAGTCATCAACCAAATGGTAAGTGATTTTTAGTTTAACAATAGCAGTTAAATAAACCAAAGTATCCTTATTGACTTATTAAACTCCATAACAGGAAGAGTTAAGCTCCCAGATCACCCAGGGCACTTGGCAGCCCGTTAGGCAGGATGATCCACTTTCCCGCGCTCTCGGGAAGAAGGATCATCCGGGTCGTGCAGTAGGCTTTGGTGGTCATGTCGGTATACGCCAAGCCTTCGGTAACCCTGGGTCCAGACACAGTGCTGGAGGGAGCATTACATATGAGGAGCACTTACGTCAGAATGCGGAGCTCGAACAGCGACTACGAAATGAATTTCAGCAGTCAATCGCTCAAGCTATGGAGATGATGCGATCTGAGAGGATGAGTCAGGAGGTTTCTAGACCGCCAGATCAGGCACAAGTGATTGGCGTTGACGAAGTCGAAGTAGGGTGGGGAAAACTTTTCAAGTCTTCTGCTGGAGACACCGTGAGGAATGTAGCGCTCCGAGAGTACCATGCCCGGGTGCTTGTTGAAGGTTACGCGCCTGCTTACGCGGATTGTCAGATACCGGTGCCCAGTGCAGACATATCCACCCTTCGTCAAGCTGAATCCATGACAGTACAGTGGCCCTGTAGATTGATAAAGCTTGGGGAGCAGCAGATAACCCCATGAAAAAACTTATTCTTTAACATATCCTTGAGTAGAAACATATACTTATTATTGATTAATATATTAGGAACGCATTCAATCAAATTCTGATAAGGCAAAAGGAAAGAGAGTTGTTGTTGCACCAGCTAATCCTTCGATGCCATCCGCGACTAGAGTTGTGATGAGATCGAATTTGCTACAACCGGCGGTTCTGAATGCCTTACCCCCCAAGCTGAAACTTTTGCACTCCACACTGTTGATGACGCCGCCAGCAAGAGATTCGGTTACAATGGAACCAATACCGGATCTTTTTTACAATGCTGGCACTCAGAGTTTTGAAATCTATCTTACTGATTTTGTGGAGTTGTTCACGAAGGATTGGTTGAGTGCGCTGATTCTCAAATCGGCTTGCATGTGAGTAATTAGCATACCTTGTACACATTTTGCTCTGTATATTTGAAAATTAAATTCATAATATTGGTTTCTTTATATTGTGCAGGTTTATTGATGACAAGGCGGTCCAAGTACATGAGAATAGTAGTTTCGGTTCTTATGCCCTGACTACTGTTCTGAAGCTAATATGGGATCTGACCCCCAAGCTTTGGTCCAGTACTTGTCAACTGTGATACATGCGTGTGCAGTTGCTGATAAATCTTACATAATGCTGCCTCTTCATCAAGGGTAAGAATTTTATCTAATGTTAAGTTAGTTTAAGAATTATGATATTTGTATTATGTAATTGATTGAATTAAGTTCTGCTTGTATTGTAATCTATGAACAGCCGACACTGGTCTTTGCTCGTTCTATGTCTAAAAAGCCCAAGAGTCCTGCAGCTTGACTCAGCATCTCTCGGCATCCCAAGAGGCCACTTATATTAACATGTTGATGAGGTGATGAATTTACTTAACTTGATTAATTATCAATTTTTAGTTATTTCTTAATCATCCGGTTGATAACTTTTACTTTATCTGTGCGTATGAATTCTAGTGCCTTTGTATCTGTACTAACGCATATCCGGGGAGAGAGAGTTAAGAGGATTCCGTGGAACGTAGTCAAGGTATTTTTGTAGACCTTATTCAAATTTTGTAATATGTTCATTAGTTGTAAAATAGGAACAGTATATAATTTATGTGTTAAATCGATTTTGAATATGTACGTATATACATGTGCAGTGTCCACAGCAGCCGGGAGGTTCGGAATGTGGCTACTATGTCATTCGGTTTATGAGTGACTTGATAGCGGGACCGAGACTCTTGCCAGAGAAGTCACTAGACAAGGTAAGTAGCATTCTCGAAATATTTTGGTTTTGTAGATAATTTTTAACATTGATTTTAAACTCAAAGTATTATTAGCAACTAATCATATTTCTTTTGTGTTAATTTCAAGGCTTTTGAAGAGTTGGTAGACGGTTACAACGAAGGACATATAACCGAGGTGCTCGAAGAATGGGCAGAATTCATGAGCGTTAATGTAGGTTGCTTTAGGTTTGGTAGGATTGAGTAGGATGATTTGAAATTCTCATGAAACAATTGTGGTTTCTGTAAAGTTTTTGTTGATGTTTGATTTATTTGCTCAAATTTGCAATGTAAGTGGATTATTGCCCGTAGATAGGTTTGGTGGCTATTGAAATGGTGAAATGGTTGATCTAATGCCCACTATGGTGGCATTGTTAATTGCTATATCTTAACAGGTTTGATTGATTTTGGGTGTGGTGGTAGAATTGTAGGGTGGAATGGAAAAAAAAAAAAAACAACCTATTGCAGCGGTTCTTAGTAAGAACCGCTCTGCAATAGGCCCTGTCAATATTTTATGAAGAGACCCTATCGCAGCGGTTCCAGCAACAACCGCTGTGATAGGTTGTTTTTTTTTTTAAAAAAAGGTCTAATGTAGCGGTTCTTTTAACAACCGCTGCGGTAGATTACCTACTGCAGCGGTTGTAGAACCGCTACGGTACTGTAGCGGTTGTTAAAAGAACCGCTGCGTTAGAGTACCTACCGCGGCGGCACCCATCGCAGTGGTTTTCAACCGCTGCCATAGGTACCAAACAACCGCTGCGGTAGGGTCTTTTTCTACTAGTGATTCCATACACAAACATTTTACTGTTTTTATTGCATTCCAATTAATAAATAACCAAGCTTGCCTCTGGCTAAACCCCCATTTTACTGTTTATTCGCACTCAACTATTATACCAAAACTTGGGATTTAGAAACCAATTTCCTTGTGGAAACGACACTTGTTTTATTACAACGAATTGGGTGCACTTGCCCATTTTAGCTAGGTTTAATTACTATGTTTGTAATTTTCCCTACAAGTTTATGGCGCCGTTGCCGGGGAAATTGATTATTCAATTTCCCTTGGTTCGGTACTTTAGTTTTGTGCATTTAGTACTTTTATCTATTTTAATTGTGGTATTTGAGTTTTTAGTTGTTGTCTATATTTTTACATTTCCTTGTACTTAAGAGCATTTGGTGTTGGTGCGGTTTAGGTACCTTCTGTTTTCTCGGTGTATGCCAAACACTCGAGCCAAAGGATCTCCACTTGTTAGTCCGAGACCCGAGCTCGAGCGCTCATTGTTGAGAGCTATCCGAACTGTGAAAAATTCAATCATGGCTGATCTAGACCCACCGGTGATTGAAGACAACGGGAACTAACAACAAATGGCTCTCAAAGACTACAACTAGCCGGACACCGAAGGGAGACCTTCGGCCATAGTCCTACCAGAGTTGACGCCTCAAGAGGCCGGACAATGGGTATTCAAGACCCACTACATCACTGCTGTCCGGGACTTAGGAAAATTCAGTGGAGCAAATCCCGATGAAGCTCCCAACCACTTAAGTCAATTCCTCGACTTTTGCAACTCATTTGGTAAAGCTGGAAACGTTGGTGAGAGGATACGCCTGCAGCTCTTCCCTCACTCACTGTCCGATGCTGCATCAAGATGGTATAGGAGCTTACCGTCAAAATCAATCCATACTTGGGCACAAATGGCTCAAAAATTTCTTGCCAAGTATTACCCCACCATAGAACGAGGCAATTATTGGAGATCAATACCTTTTGCCAAGAGCCGGGAGAGACGTTATACGATGCATGAGATAGATTCAAGGACATGTTGATGAATTGTTCCCACCACGGTTGGATGACTAATCACTATGTCTATCATTTTTCAACGGTCTCGACGACTCGAATAGACTACTTGTGAACTCCTCAGCTGGAGGAAGCTTTATGACTAAGTCCCTCAAGAGGGGATGGAACTCCTAGAGGTGATGACTAGTAACATAAGGCAATGGTCTAGGCCAAAGGGGAGAGCACCAAGAGCAGCTGGTCTCTTACATATTGAGCCCACCAACCACCTTTCCCCTCATCTATCTTCACTCACCAAGATGGTGGAGAAGCTAGCTATAGCTCAAAAAGAAACAACAAGTCTATAGCTCATCATCACACCCTCTCCATCTACTTCTACTTCAATCCAAGAGGGGTGTGCAATTTGTGCGGGTCCTCATGAGACCCACTTTTGTGAAGGCAAGGTTTATGCCGATCCACATGAGGATGTAAACTTTGTAGGCAACCGCCCCGGATACAACACAACCAACAAAACGCCCCATGGAGGAACCATCCAAACTTCTCATGGAGAAATAATGACCAAACCCAAGGGGAGCTAGCAATGCTTCCAACAATCCCACGGGCTACGGTCACAAGGGTCTCTCAAATGTCCAACCACAAATGGGTTACCGACCACAAGGAGCACCTCCGGGCTTTCAACAACACAACACCAACCACATCAACAACCTTCCCCATCCACGGATGCCAATGCCGAGCTAAGAGACATGATGAAAAAATCTTGTCTCGTCTATGCACACTAAACGGCTGATTGGATGCTTTTTAAAGCAAGCCAAGACGCCACCAACAAAAGGGTTGAAGCCCAACTTGAAAGTATCTCCCAACAGCTTGCTCAAAGACAATCCGGGTGTTCTTCAAAGTCAAGCCAAGCCCAATCCACGAGAGCACAAAAGCGGTGACACTAAGGAGTGGGAGGACTCCTTGATCCGTCATGCTCACATGAGGACAATGGAGTCCAAAGAAGAAGCTCAAGAAGAAGAGCAAGAGATTGTTGAGGAACCATCCTTACCTAAGGAAGTTTCCCAAGGAGAAGGCGTCTCCTGAACCTTCTACTTCTACTACTCTTGCAAAGCATCTTCCCCTCCCTCTTCTTTTTCCCATAGACTCAAAAAAAAATTTGGAACAATTTGGAAGTTTCTAAGCATTTTCAAGAAATTACGATTAACATTCTTTTTTCTGATGCTTTGAAACAGATGCCGATTTATGGCTAAGTTCATGAAGGACATCATAGCAAACAAGAGATCGCTAGAGGAAGCGGCAACCGTTCCCCCACCGGAAGAATTTCAGCGGTTCTACAAGAAGCCTACCTCCAAAGCTTGGATATCCCGGTTTCCTATCGTCCTTGCTTTATTGGTGAAATTGACTGCGGTAGCGGGTTTATGTGATTTAGTGCTAGTATAAATCTTATGCTCTCTCACTTTTAATAGCTTGGAATTGGTAAATGCACTCCCCACTCCAATGCAATTGCAATTATTGGATAGATCTTTGGTTATCACAAAGGGAAGGTAGAGGACTGGTAGTAACTGTTGGTTACTTTGTTTTCCCAGCTGATTTCATTGTGATAGATATGGAAGAGGACCAGAGAGTGCCACTAATTTTGGGCAGACCTTTCACGAGAACTGCTAGGGCCCTTATAGATGTGGAGAAAGGCAAAATAATTCTACGACTTCATGATGAAAAATTAGAATTTGACATGTCCAAAGTGGTGAAGAGACCCTCACAGGCTGAGGCTGTTTTTGCTATAGATGTCATAGATTCAATTGTGCAGGATCACTCTCTCTCTCTCTCTGTTAAATCTGATGCCCTTGAATTAGCTTTGTTTGAGGCTTGTTTTGAACAGGAATTCCACCCAGAAATGATTGAAATGGTGGCTGAGTTGAACAGCATATTTTCTGGCTATAGACCACGCTATCCGCCACCCGAACCATTGGAATGAGCTGCTCAGGAGCCGTTGCCTTCGGTTGAGAAGCCTCCCACTGTGGAGATGAAACCTCTACCCTCTCATCTTAAATATGCTTATTTGACTGATCTGTGTGTTCTACCTGTTATTATTTCTTCTTCCTTGACAGGTGCACAAGAGGAAAGTCTGATGAGGGTGCTTCGAAACCATAAACGGGCTATCGGGGGGACTATAGCCGACATCAAAGGGATCAGCCCTCATTTCTGCACCCACCGGATATTCATGGAAGATGACTACAAGTTGTTGGTCCAACCTCAGAGGAGATTAAATCCCAATATGAAGGAGGTTGTCAAAAGGAAGTTCTTAAACTCTTAGATGCGGGGATTATCTATGCCATCTCCGACAGCAAATGGGTAAGCCCCGTGCAAGTGGTCCCTAAGAAAGGAGGCGTTACCGTCGTCCCCAACGAAAAGGGTGAGCTGGTGTCTCAGAGAACTACCACAGGTTGGAGAGTCTGCATCGACTACCGGAAGCTAAACACCGTCACCAGAATGGACCACTTCCCTCTCCCATTCATTGATCAAATGCTCGAGAGGTTGGCGGGGCAAGACTATTACTACTTTCTGGATGGATATTCGGGGTATCTCCAAATCCCCATAGCTCCTGAGGACCAGGAGAAGATGACATTTACATGCCCATATGGGACGTTTGCCTACACCCGGATGCCTTTCGGGCTTTGCAACGCCCCAACCACATTTCAGAGATGCATGATGGCAATCTTCGCCGACTTCCTAGAAAAAAGCATTGAGGTCTTTATGGACGACTTCTCCGTCTTCGGCACCTCCTTCGACGCTTGCTTGAACAACCTCTACGTTATCTTGATCTGGTGTGAGGAGACAAATCTTGTGCTCAATTCGGAAAAATGCCATTTTATGGTAAAAGAAGGAATTGTCTTGGGGCACAAGATCTCTTCAGAAGGTATTGAGGTAGACAAGGCTAAAATTGAAGTAATTGAAAAGCTACCTCCTCCAACATCAGTGAAAGACATTCGAAGCTTCTTGGGTCATGCCGGTTTCTACAGAAGGTTCATAAAAGACTTCTCTAAAATCTCAAAGCCTCTCTACGACCTCTTGGCCAAGGATGTTAAATTTGAATTCACCGAAGAGTGCCTTAGTGCCTTCAACACCCTCAAACAGTGTCTTATATCTGCACCTATCGTGGTTTCCCCCGATTGGAGTTTACCGTTTGAGATCATGTGCGACGCCAGCGACTATGCGGTGGGGGCGGTCCTTTGTCAGAAGAAGGAAAAGATATTGAGGAGTATCTACTACGCTAGTAGAACTCTCAATGATGCCCAAAAGAATTACGCCACCACCAAAAAGGAGCTGTTGGCTGTGGTTTTCGCCCTTGACAAATTCCGATCCTACCTCTTGGGCAGCAAGGTTGTGGTGCACACAGACCACTCAACACTGAAGTACTTGTTCAACAAAGGTGATGCGAAACCTAGACTTCTCCGATGGATTTTGCTTCTGCAAGAATTTGAGATACAGATCCGGGATAAACCGGGTGTGCAGAATGTAGTAGCTGATCATCTATCTCGAATGGAGGTCCCTGATGATGGTGTGCCAATCAACGAATTCTTCCCAGACGAGAGCATCTTCATGATTGCAGAGACCGGAGACCCATGGTATGAGACTTTGCAAACTATTTGGCAAGGGGAGTGGTCCCACCGGAGATGACCTATCAGCAACGAAAGAAATTCTTCTCCGACGTCAAGAGGTATTTCTGGGAGGACCCTTTTCTTTTCAAAGTTTGTGCCGATGGGGTGATCCGGAGATGCGTGCCCATGAGTGAAGCGCAGGATATTTTGATTCACTGTCACTCGGGTGAAGCCGGAGGACACCACGGTCCGGCACGAACAGCGGCTAAGGTTCTTCAAGCCGGGTTTTTTGGAAAACCCTTCATAAGGACTGCCACTCGTTCGTTGCCTCCTGTGACCAATGTCAGAGGCTTGGGAACACCTCACGCAAGCATGAGATGCCGCTCAACATAATGATAGAGGTTGAGCCGTTTGATTTGTGGGGTATCGATTTCATGGGCCCCTTCCCTTCTTCTTGCTCCAACTTGTTTATTCTTGTGGCGGTCGACTATGTGACCAAGTGGGTTGAAGTAATTGCAACCCCGACTAATGACGCCAAAGTTATGATCAAGTTTCTGAAGAAAAATATTTTCACCCGGTTCGGGGTACCGAGAGCCATATTGAGTGATGACAGGTCTCATTTTTGTAACAAACAGTTTGAAGCGCTGATGACTAAATATGGAGTGAGACACAAGGTTGCCCTTCCTTATCTCCCTCAATGCAATGGCCAAGCCGAGGTCACCAACAGAGAGCTTAAATGGATCCTTCAAAAGACAGTCAACTCCTCAAGGAAAGATTGGTCCATGAAGCTCGATGATGCATTGTGGGCATATAGGACCGCCTACAAAACCCCAATCGGTATGTCCCCGTTCCGGCTTGTCTATGGGAAGGCTTGTCACTTGCCGGTTGAATTAGCGCATAAGTCATATTGGGAGGTGAAGGCCCTCAACTATGACCTCAAGAGCGCCGGTGACAAGAGACGGTTCCAATTGACCAAGTTAGAAGAAATTCGAGAAGATGCCTACGAAAATAACCGCATCTACAAAGAAAAGGCCAAGAAATGGCATGATAAGATGATTGTGAAGCGATAGTTTCACGAAGGTGACCTGGTTCTCCTCTACAACTCAAGGTTGAAGTTATTCCCTGGGAAGTTAAAGTCTCATTGGGCTGGCCCTTTTACTGTCACAAAGGTCACCCCTTATGGAGCTTATGAGCTGAAGAATGTCAAGGGGGAGACTTTCATGGTCAACGGTTCCCGACTAAAGCATTATCATGGAGGAGACATTCGAAAGGTTGAAGCTCGGGCTCTTTACTTAAGAGACCCTCCAGGTTCCTTCTAAACCTCACTATGGTCTAGCCAAAGACCTTAAAAAGACGGGCGTCTTTCCAGGAGGCAACCCGGACTCCTTTCAAATCTCTTTAAGAAATTTTATTGTATTTATGTGTGTAAAGCCTTTTTGCATGTGTAGCTGCTTATTTTAGCGGTTTTGGCATGTTTTTGTGGTTTCTATGGACTTGTGGTGACTGTTAATGTTTTGAGGAGCAAAACAATAGGATTGTGGCAATATTTGTTCCGGCCGACCCAACCGACCGACCCACTGTGGGTCGGTCTAACATATTCTTCACAGACGTAACATTCTGGAATGGACCGACCTACAGCCCTAGGTCGGACCTGGGTCAGTCGGGCTAAAATTTCCGAAACCCAACTTTCTGGAATGGACCGACCACAACCCTAGGTCGGACCTGGGTCGGTCAGGTGAAATATTTTGAAAAAAAACTAAAACACGTCATTTTTTAAAACCATTCTCTTTTTCCTACTCGCCCCCGATTCCCCATCCCCTTCCCCAACCCATAACCCCATACTCCCTCCTACTCTCCCCTCTCACCTGCGCTGCACCCACCCTAGCCGCCGCCCTACTCCCAGCCGCCACTCCGACGCCGCGCCTGCCCCTCCGACGCCGGCCGCGCCTACACCACCCGCGCTGCACCCACCCGAACCCACAACCCACACCCTCCCCCAAATCCCTAGTTTTTCAACATTTTCCCCCAATTTCGGTTCTAGCAGATTTTGACTCCGATTTGTCCAATTTTTGCTCAATACTTTCCATTAACCCCCAAGGTATGTGTTTCTAGTGTTACATTGTTAATTTGGTGATTTTTTGTGAAAGTTACACTTGGGTCAAAAATGCATGCGAACCAAACGGGGCATAAGCCAAAATTTTCTGCATTTTGATGATTTGGAATTTGGGATAGTCTATTGTTGTTAATTATGGGATTTGTTTACCAAGTGAAGTCTAAAATGGAGTAAATTTGTGGTTTTGCATGTAATTCACGCTTAATTTCCTAAGTTCTATACTACCATATTTTGCTTCGTTTTGCTTCTGTTTAATCCCGCCAATGGCTTGGCGGCACTTGCTGGATGATTTGTGAGGATATTTGATATCTACTTGCCAAAGGTACTATATTTTTTTGGATTTAGTTTTGGTGTGGCTTGAGTGATCATATTTGGTGATTAGCAAGCATTATTGGCTAGTGGACTTGGTAATGCTATGCTGATTGATGAGGGTTTTGGTGCACTTCTTGGTGACCTCTTGGTATATTTTTGTGGAGGTTCCTAGAACCAGGAAAAGGGTAGAAAAACGGGGGAGACTCTGTCCAAATTTTTAATTTTCGTTGCACTTTTATCTTTTATTTCTCTGATTTTTAACCTTCCATCTAACTATCTCTGTTGTTTGCTATTTCCTTTGGTTGTGTGTTCCTTTGTTTGATTTTGATGTTTCAGAACCATGAGTGGGCGACCCAAAAGAAACCCAAGCGCAAAAGTGGCGCCAGTTCGTCTCAGGTGATTGAGCTCGCCCCTGTGCCTCCCAGTCACCCCTCGGGCCTTCTCGACAGCCGCTTTATCAACGAGGAGGCCCGGAGCTGGTACAACCACCCTCGCATTCGGGAATTTGTGCAAGAGCGCACGGTCGACCCGAACTCATTTCAGACCTCAGCCTTCAGGAGGTGATGGACCGCACCAGATGGGGGTGTGTCCTGAACATGGGCGGCCAGTACTGCCCTCGGTTGGTGAAAGAATTCTACGCCAATGCTACCATCGAGATGGAGTACTGGACCACTACAGTCATCTCCTATGTCAAGGGCCGGCGCATCCGAGTCACCACGGAGACCTTTCTATGATACTTCCGACTCCCGATCGAGGATCTCCGGTACACCACCTGCATCTCTATCGGTGATCTTGGCGCTCACCGGAGGCACTACTTAAGCATCCTCCCTATCCAGCGCAGAAAGAAAAATCAGGCTGGGACAGAGGTTCGGGTCACCATGATCCTGAACATGGTCACTGACCTAGTGAGGAGGGTCATGCTCGCGCTACTTCGCCACAACATCCTCCCACGGGACAGCAAAGATCTAAATTCCATGGATTGTTATATGATTGATTACATGGTAGCCCCGGACCCACCCATCCTCTCTCTCTCTCTGAGCTGATGTTCCACCACCTGCAGCACATAGTGAAGCAGAAGAGTTCTCACCATCTGGGCTTCCCCCATTTCCTGTATATCCAGATTGTCCACCAGGGCGTCTTGGCTGCTGGTGAGCCTGTGTCAGACCCCATGGACTACATTCATGGCTACGCCATGCAGAGGATGGGCTTCTCTTGGAACGGGACGACTTGGGTGAAGGGACTTGTAGACGATGATCAGCTGAGTGCCGGTTCCTCCTCCTCCGGAGCAGCAGCCTCTAGCGCCCCCTCCTTGCTCTACCCCCGCCACCGCCTGACACTATCTCTCGGCAGGAGTTCGAGGAGCGCATGGCCGCTTATCAGCGCCATATGCAGGCAGAGATGGAGGCCAGGATGCAGCGCATGCGAGCCGAGTTCCGACCTGATGCTCCCCCACCTCAGTAGCCAGTTCTTGATGTCCGCTACCCGAGTCTTGTAGTTTACAACACTGTTATGTTGCATGTGGAGAATTGTTCTGTTTATGTTCTTAAGACTTCTTTTCCAAATTACTTATCTCGTACTTTCTTGTTCATTTAACTGTTATGTTGTATGCAACCCTTCTGGATATTTTGCTATTAGACTCATCGATGAGTCTCCTTTTTATATCTAACCATGGGCTATTAGCGTATTCCTCGGAATCCTGTTGCGCATTGTTTATTTTTGTCTATGTATTGTAGCAACATACACACTGCATGCAAGCACCCTTAAGGCAGAGTACGACACATGCAAGAGGAACTCTTGTAAACTTTTCCTGGGTCTCCGACTTGTTCCCGTCGGAGGTAGCGCTTCAACGACCCCGGACACTCTCAAGTGTGGGGGAACCCTTTGCCTACTTCACGTCTTATCAGGGGAGTACTAGTTCGCTAAATGCTTACACAATGCTTTACAACTTTATGTACTCTATGTTTCGTGCTTCGAAAAGGTCTTCTGTTTGTTTCCCTTTGGGTTTAGCTTTGACCAATGAGGACATTGTCCTCCTCAAGTGTGGGGGAAACAACCTTTTAATTTTGATGCACTTCTCCATCTCCTTATACATATCTATTGCTGCCATGAAGAAGTTCCATTTGTAGTAAGCAAGTCTTTCCATGAATGCTTCGAATTTTCCCTCTTGAGAAGCAATTAATTGCGGTGCTTCCATAAATCCCTTTCTTGGTGAATTTTTATTGCTTAGGGGTCCTTTCTAATCTTCTCATCTAGGGATTGCTAATGGGCATTTCCTAGTGGAAATTTTTAAAAGGACTTGAGAGGCACCATTGGTACCCAACAAATGAGAGTTGAGTGTTCTGTAAAGCAAGGCAAAATGCCAAAGGCACAATTCCAAATTAATTCTTCTCATCTCTTGTTGCAAAAGAAAATCAAATGCAAATCTCTATTTTTCCTTTTGTTTTTCCTCAATGCCCATTCTTGAGAGAAGTTGGTCATGGTAAAAGTTCTCCAGGTCCAAAGATCTTTAAGCACTTGGAAACACTCTAGATCATATCCCGAAGCTCTATATTTTTATTTACCCTAAGCACAACCATGTCACCATGAGAAGGTTGGTTGTAATCCTCTTGAGATTTTTCACAATTTTGCTCACCTAAGTTCAAGAATTCATCTAAATACTTGATTGCTATAAATGTTCCTTCTTGCTATGGGCTCCTAGATAATTTTGCTTGAGGACAAGCAAATAGATAAGTGTGGGGGAGTTGATAAGTGGTGAAATAATGCTATTTTAAGAGCTTCATTCACCTTCATTCTATTGGATGCATAACTTGTTTCACCACTTAATAGAGTGTTTTAGTGATTAATAGTGAACTTATAGAGTTAGATCTCTTGATAGGTAAAAGCTCATTTTGAGCATACTTTTGGGTTCTCTTTGAGCTAGTGGCATGCATCAACAGATTCCTCATCTCTCAAGATTTCCAACGCCGCAAACGGGGAGCAATTCCGATCCACAATGAAGATTCTGGGCCCAGCGCAAGTTAGAGCAAATCTCTGGAGCAGGACCGACCCACAGGACCGACCCACTCTGGGTCGGTCAGATTGGTTTTTCCGGATGCCCAAGCTACTAGAATTGACTGACCCATAATCCTGGGTCGGACGTGGGTCGGTCATACTTAAAATGACTCACGTGCCTTCTTCTTCAGAGACCAACCGACCCACGGGACCAACCCAGTCTGGGTCGGTCGGACGGAAAATTTGCCCAGATCTGTGTTTTTAAAAGATGATTTTGGGGACTCTTATCCGAGGATCCAACACGCACGATTTCAACCCTAAACAGACGAGAGAGAGAGACAAAAATAGAGGAGAAAAGAAGAGGAGAAAAGAAGAGAAGAAAGGAGGAAGAAGAAAGCGAAGATTTCTACCTCTATTGAAGCTTGGGAGCTCCTCTAATGGCTAATTCTCCCTTCTCCTTGCTCTTTCCTTTAGCTATGGCTGAGTAGTTCTATTTGTATCCTAGGATGAGGGTTTGAACCCATTTCGCTCATTGAATGCTAGAAACCTAACTCATTTATTACTCTCGTTTTATTTCCTTCAATATCAATTAATGCACTAAATTGACTCTTATTGCATTTATGGTGGTTCCATTCAATATTTGATCTTGAGTTTGGAACTAGACCAAGAAGGGAGTAAACCCTAACTTTTGCTTTCTTGATTTTGGAAGTGAATGTTTAGGGCTGTTGATTAAGAGTGCTTGCTTAATGCTATTTGATGACTTGAACCTCCTTTAATTAAGGGGTTTAATTATTTAGGTAAGAATTGGATCTCCCATGATTTGGGGATTCATGAGCTAAACTCTAATAGGCACTGAGATGATGAGTTAGGTTTTGAAGTTCTTTGAGTGAATTAGGTGATTCCCACTATCCTAGGGTACTCTCCCATCCATTCCATACACAAACATTTTACTGTTTTTATTGCATTCCAATTAACAAACAACCAAGCTCGCCTTTGGCTAAACCCCCATTTTACTGTTTATTCGCACTCAACTATTATACCGAAACTTGGGATTTAGAAACCAATTTCCTTGTGGATACGACACTTGTTTTATTACAACGAATTGGGTGCACTTGCCCATTTTAGCTAGGTTTAATTACTATGTTTGTAATTTTACCAACAATTAGTAAACTACAAGAAGAGATGGTTGTTTTGAAAGAACAAAATAAGGAGTTGGCATCTCATTTAGTCTTAAACTCAGCTAAGGTTGTTCAATCCACGTTTACTGCACCTGTCAGTACTAAACTGAGTTCTATTCCTGAGTGGGCAGAAAAAGAAATTCAATCTCTCAAAGCTGATAATGAGTGGATACGTTAGGATAATGTTGATCTACAAAGGCAGTGTGATGCACTTAGTAGAAAATTAGACATTATGACTTTGGAAAATCCCTCTTGGTATAAAGGAAAAGCTAAACTTAATGAAATGGTAGGTCGACCAAATCAAGGACTTGCTGGTCTAGGGTTTTATGGCACAACTTCATCAACGTCTAATGTGTTACCTCAGAAACAAAATTCACAGACTAAGGCTGATCCTACAAGATATTCTAGTGTTTCTAATTCACGAACTTCATATACTACTGCTATGAATGTTACTTCACATGTAAGGGTAGAGTGTAGTTACTGTCATATACATGGTCACCATATTCGTTCATGTCATAAGCTTCAACGCAAGAATGCTCGACTTGCTCAGTCTAATACTATTAAATATGCTCAGCTTTATATCAATCTTAGACGTCCCAGACAACAATGGGTCCCTAAGAGGCACTAACTATTTTCTCTTCTCAGGATAATAAAGTTCCAAACTGGCGGCTGGTGGAGTTTGGATGTTCTTGTCATATGAAAGGAAATCGTACTCTACTAACTTTGGTTTGGTTTTTCATGTAGGATCTGCCTTCTTCCTAAGGGCTTTCACTGATCGAGACTGATAAAAAAAAGGAGAATTTATTTATGGTTCTGCCTCAAATTGGTCAGTTCAAGCCTGGTGTCTTGGTTCTTCTAAGCGGCAATCACATATTGCACTCTCCCACATTGAAGCGTCTCCTGTGCCAATCTATTACGATACTCTCTTCAGTATTGCACTGACGAAGGATTCAGTTCAACATTCCATGATTACACATATTGAGATCCGTTATCTCTTTTCTCAAAATCGAGTTGGCAAGCACATTGTGGATCTTCCTCATTGTTCCACTGCTCAACATTTGGCAAACACTTTCACCAAAGTTCTTCCATGCGAAACATTATCCTTCTTCAGTCTTGCACTGTGGATGCTCTATGTTGACAAAGGTGTATTCTTTTTATTTATTGTATTGACTTCAATTGTGTGCATCAAACTTGGTACTTTAGAGTGAGTGGAGTGTGACGTATATTTTATTATTTCATTTAACTCCATAATAAAGTGAGGATTACATTTCTTTCCGTGGCATTTCTTGATTATTAATTTGGCTGATCTAGATCAAATTCTAAGTTGGAACATTGAACATCTGGTGGCACTATCCATTTATTACCACCACTTAAATTTCCGGTTTTCTCTACCTGACCAACTGTTCCCTCAGTATAGAACCCACTTTCACTGGTCACTTTACACTCACCATTTTCTCTACAAGTTTCCCGTACCATTTTGCCAGTTTCTTTGCTGCACGACATTTTTTAATTACCTCACCAATGGCTTCATCATACTGGTATTTTTGCTAGTTCTTCTCTTCCTATCCCATAAAGGATTCTCGAATAGTACATAAAAAAGGGGTGATTCGCTTCTGGTTGTACAAGATCATCCAACATCAGATGCTAGATTTGCTTCAGCACAAGGCTGAACAACCCGTCCAAGACTAGACTGAGGTTTAGTGGAAGAAATAAAGGAATTTGCAACACGCCTACAAACATAGATTTGTATCAGTCTTACCCAATTATGATGTTCCATATGTTGCACAAGATTACACAAATAATTGTTCATGTTGTACCTCTGGATGTTGTCTTGTCTACGCCTCTGGATCAAAAGCATGATTGGATCACAACCTCTCTCCCAAGATGGGGGGGGGGGTGAACGATGATCAGTGCATTGTTAAACAACCACTAAAGGCTTTTGGTGTGTATTCACAACCTTTAGAGCTTCTGGCTTGTCTACCTCAGCAGATGAAGAAATTTGAAGAAGCTATTCTTGAAGTATGTGTGGATCTTTTACCTTGTTGCCTTTAATTTTGATAGCCAACTTTCTAGTCAGCCTTATCCTGACCCTGCCACACCTTCAGTGCCTTTTCTATGGACAGTCTATCCTTATGTTATGTGTTCCTACGCATGAATTTGTATAAAATGCCATTTTGATGATCTTGCATGCTATTTTACACTTCGTGAGATATACTTTTTAGTACCATTTTTGATTTCACAAAAGGGGGAAATATGGTGGATAATTTGAATATGTTACTTGATTAACCAAATCTTGTTCAAGTGCTGCAAGGTTGTAACATCTTCAGGGGGAATGCATATCTTCAGGGGAAATGCTACATTATCTCACCATACAAAGTTTGCTCACATCAAAAAAGGGGGAAATTGTAAATGTATATTTACTAAAGGTTTTTGATGTGGCAAAATCACCAGAATATTATCTCAACAACCAAGCATGGGCTTTCCTATATTATCTCAACAACCTCTACAGCCAGCCATTAGAAGATCTTAATAAAATATTTACTCAATATTCAGAAGGAATAAAATCAAAGACGCCAGCATTATACTTGGAAACAATTTAGAGATATTTTAGGATCTTTTAGTTTGTATTTATATTAGTTTTAGATAAAGATTTTTGTAGATATTTAGGAGGTTGTTATCTGCCTCCAAGTAGTATAAATGTACAGCAAAAACATCAGAAAAGGTGGAGCTTCTACCGTAAAAAATATAGTCTTTGAGAGAGAAGAGAGTTGTTGATAGTAATCAACGTTTTGTCTAGAATTAGATGTGAGAGTGATTGTTCAAAGTGTTGAACAGATCAGGTTAGGAGTTTTCAAGTTATCAATAATAAGATTGGTAGCGGAGTTTTTCTTCTAAAACACTTTCAGTCTCGTTTCTCGTTTCTGCCTCTCTGTCAGTCTCGTACTGAGGCTTCTGATTTTATATATTACGAACTTACAAGTTGCCATGCCCATGTTATCTAGTTGATCCTTGTACCTTGTTCCTGGTAAAGTTTATGTAATCATGTCCACAAGCTGTGTGGTGCTAGACGTGAAAGTGAGGTTCACTAGCCCATTTTAGATTTTTTCTTGAACAGACAAACAATTTCAGTGTGCTTAGTCCTTTCATGTAAAGCTGAATTCCGAGCTATGTAGACAGTCGATTGATTGTCACACTTAATTAGAACATGTGTTATGGTGTCCACTTCTAACTCTTCCAAGAGTCGAATGAGCCAAGTAAGTTCTCTAGTGACATGTCATAGGGAACGGTTGCCTCTGCACTAGATAAAGGAATACACCCTTGTTTCTTCGTCTTCGAAGATATTGGGTTGTTACCAAGGAAAATGTAGTACCCTGAAACAAAATTTCTGGTATTGAGGCAGATAGTCCAATCTGAGTCACAATATGTAGTAAGACCCAAGTGAGGATGGGGAGCTTTATTGAGAACAATACTGTAGTTGATTGTTCCTTTGATGTAACATAAGGTATGCATGGCTGCATTCAGGCGAGCTTCACAAGGACTTTACATGATATGACTGTGAATTTATACGGTGAAGCTAATATCAGGTCTAGTGTTAGACAAGTAGTTTAGTTTTTCCATCAACCGCCTATATATGATCGGATCTCCCCAAGCTTTATCTCTGTTGGCTAGAAGTTTGGCTCCAACTACCATGGGTCCAACAACGTCTTTTCTTTCTTCACACCGATTAAGTCTAGGCAAAATTTCCTTTGCAAAATAAGCATTGAATGATTTGTGTGAATGAATTCAATGCCCAAAAAGCAATGCAAATTGCCTAGATCTTTAATCTTGAAGTTGTCATCAAGAGCTTGTTTGATCCTGTGAATAGTGTCTTGGTTGGTGCCAACTATGAGCATGTCATCGACATATATGGCAATATATGTCCTTTTATCTCATTTCTTGTGAAAAAGTGAATAGTCATTCTTAGACTATTGAAATGCAAGAGTTATGGGGAAGGTACTTGTAATACCCCCATCTCATATCGGGTTATGATTACTAATATTAGTGAATTATAAAGATACATATAGGTTGACTACAACAACAAAGCCTTCCATTTTTAACCCCAAGTAAGGAAAAAAAGACTTAAAATGGCTAGTTTTCAAGCTCAAACGGCTTAGGAGCTAAGTTGTTGGACAGATGCCCATATGGGGTGTTACAAATGGTATTATATCTTACTCGGGACCGTGTCAGGTGGACTACCCGACACCTACCGAGGAAGTCCCTGGGGACTTGGATGTTAGGTCTGCGACGAGAAGGTTGCGTTCTTTGAGTGGGAGAGTATGTAATACCCCCAACGTACATCGAGATATGAGTAGTAATATGAAAGATTTATAAGAATATATATGGGTTGGGTACAACAACAAGACCTTCCACTTTTAAGCTCAAGTGAGGACAGAAGACTTCAATTGGCTAGTTTTTAACAGTTGCCCATATGGAGTGTTAGAGTACCCAACATGGAAATCCATTGCCTAGATGCATGTTTGAGTCCATAAAGATTTCTTCAAAAGGCATCGTTTAAGGTAATCTGCATATTAGCTTGTAGTATGGTGATTAGTGGTTTGGGTGTTGTGATTAACTGTAGTAAGAAAGATAAATGGGTTAACGTGGTTCGATCTTGAATGATCTAGTCCACGGGGTTGACAGAGTTTCTTAGTATAAGTGGGATAGTACAAGTGGGGAGAGAGAGTGTACATCTCAACGTATGTAATACATGGGAAACTTATTGCTATGTATAATGAAGGAGATAGATCAGTTGGTCTACCCTCCCGGCTTGCTATCTATCTCCTGGTCGGGTTGGTGACATAGTTCGCCTCCACTGACATCATTCGGGATGGCCTCTGTCAGGGACGAAGCTTCCTTCCCTTGCTTGGTTGCCCCCTTAATTATGGAAAGGTCGTGATATTAATGATCTGTCAAAAGGGTGTCCAAGTTGGTAATGACAGGGTGTCTGAGTTGGTAATGACGGGGTGTCTGAGTTGGTAATGAAAGGTTTTCCGATGTGATTGACGGGATAGGACGTCAGTGTAACACCCCCGTCTATTAATCCTAATTCTCACCGAAATTACCGGGTAATCGCAACAGAAATTAAAAACGTTATAAACGCAGCGGGAACACTCACTAACTAGGCGGGTGTCACAACCCCCATTTCAAAGACTTAACCAACCATCCGCCGTGATGATCGAGACTAATCCAACCACAACGCTTACCAACATATCTGCACACCATTCGCCCAAAAGTGATTTCAAACATCTTCCTAGGAACTAGTAGAGAGCTAGTATGAATGAATTGCTTAAGACTTTGGCATATTTAATATACAATGCCACCAACCAAATTAGATCCGAAACCATGACTCGTAGCTTAACAAATCACCCGTCTAAACCATGACCTAGTCCACAAGATTTAACCGAAGCACACGATTCGCAGTCACTTGGTGTGCATCGTCTAAACTAAGTGTATTGCCAAATCAAAACCCGAATCCCGAATCCCACGCACTCGCGTCGATCATCAAGCACCTGAGATAAGCATATATCGTTGCCCATGCAGGGCTCAGCACTTGGCCGAGTATTTTAAACTATGTAGTCCTAGACCCTTATGGGCCACTTAGGGTAATAGCCGTCGGACATGCATTCATTTTTCTGCTGGGTCCGGTTTGTAATTATAATCAACATGTAAAATACAGAAACGTAAACACCCATCGATGCACAAATAAATCACCAATTTTCCATAAATAATAATAACACAATAACAATCAATTAACCGAGTCGAAGTCGTTTGTTTGTTTTTCAATCGTCTGGAGCCCCGCTCCCACTAATCCTCTCATCAACAATCTTTTGGGTGTCACTTAGATGGACAATTCCCCATTAATACCTCACCAAGTTTTAATTACCATTGAACAGTAGTCCCATTTCCAACCATTAGAGACTGCTGAACTTCCCTGTGTCTCGAGTGAGAGGTCCATAAGGCCGTAGCCAAGTGTACCTACGTTAGTACCCAACGCCAACGATCTAAGACGATCAATTGGATTCCACAACGAGAGGTTCCACACTCAGATCCTCTCTGGTGATCACACTGCGCAACCTGCTGGAATGAATGTAGCCCAGGGTTTCCCGTACATAAACCACACCACTGTTTCATCCACCATATCTCCGTAGTTAATTGTTTAACCGACTCACCATTATTAATTGAGTTCTTAGGAGATTACATTTTATTAATTCGATGCCTCGTAAGGTCTTACTCATACCTAGGAATAATCTAGGTTATATTCATGTTCGAGTCAAGCTCTAAGATCGGTAATGTAACACCCCACTCGGTAATCACGCCATAATCACTCACGTAACATTAATTAATATCGTCTCACAGTGGAAGTATCACAGTAAAAACATCTCACTCGGTTGTCACATGCCATTACTCGCCCATGCGAGTAAAGAAGCGGAATAGAAATAACGAAACAACACTGTCAAAAATACACACCCACAGTGATAACGAGATACTAACCTTTACATCATTCTACATCCATAATCAAACCCTATGACAAGTGAGCATTTAATATCCCGACTGTATACTTCATCCATATAGTATAGTAAACTAACAACTGTCCTATTACAAAATGAACTTCCGTGTAGTAAAATAAAACTTTACTACCCGGCCCCCGCACTTCGGCTTCAACGGAAATCGTCACCTGCAGCAATGCCATAAAGGCTCAGCGATAAACGCTGAGTATGCCGAGCCTAGACCCTATTGGTCACTTAATAGTCATGGTCGCCGTTTATTAAGTTTCGTTACATGCTTACCGTATACAGGTATGATAAGCAGTAAACTCGTGAATGGCTGTAATTTAAACAATTAAAGCAATCACTACAATCCACACCCAACAGTCATTCCAATTATACAAGCACCATAACAATACAACATACAATTCAACAAAGGCGTTAATTCACGCACGTTATTAATTATCTCATACACCATCGGTCGGCCCCCCGGGCCCCCACATAACTCTTTAATTGGTTAGCACTGTCGGGCCAGTTGGACACCCGAAATAAACTCACTTGGACGGTAGTTCCCATATGCACCCGAGGTGCCCATTCACTTTGCCTTTTTTTAAAAGGTCCATTATTTTGCCTTTTTAAAGGCGCCCATGTTTCCCATACCGTTGATCTATCTAGGCTCGATCAGGTTAAACCAGAGTAAGCCCAATCCGGGTTAACTCAAGAGATCTCAACGCGCGACCAATAGCCAATGACTAACTGGATTAAAGTAAACCATCCACTCATACACTCTCCAACATTTGACTTAGTCAGTCAGTTACCGAGTTACAGTTTAGGTATGGAGAATATCACTTATTTGTTGGCCGCCTATGGGTCTTACGCATGCCTAGAATCATTCTAGGTAGTATTCATGTTCGAGTCAAAGCTCTAGGGATCGACAATGTCGTATCCCGTTCCTAAGTATTTTTACTTAGGTTGGTATACATATACAATCATAATATTAAGTGTGTTACATCAATTAGCAACAATCACATCACATTAAACGCATATGTGTTTTATATAAGTCGATCTATAATCAACGTAGTATTAGTCCCGAAGGACGTTCACGCACAATTAATGATGCGGGAATTTAAACAATTACCATCACATAGCTCCCATACACAAACACACATCCATACATGCACCGCACTCGTTATACAGCACACATATCTGAGCCCGAGGAATTCCTCAGGACATCTCAGATCAGATCCCTTTACATACCGTTCACCAAAGACCTAGGTTGCGCAGTAGACCACTAGCTCGTCAAGCCCTTCGTCGGTGATATGGTCTAAACATCAAACATAACATAAGTCAATCCTTATGACCTATTTAAGTTCGGTAAATCCGAACAGCATAAGTAATCCCGACATTACATCCCCGGATTTCAACAATTAATTATTTAAGAAAACGTTACGTAATACTCGTCATATGTGTAATACTAACATTCGGGTTTTGAGCATGTGAGTCGGGTACATAAGAACGTCCCGACTTATATGTCGCCTACTTCCTACTCGGGTTTTTGGTCCCAGTATAAACGGTATTGATACGCATTATACATTTATACATTCGCATTCGAATACGTATATAATTTATAATTGCATGCGTGCATGCATTGGTATCGTGTGATTTGTTATCACCACATTATACCGTATATCATTGTCAACTTGTACGTCATGTTCATAATCCTTTATTTAATAGGGGATTGCATGTAATAAGTTGTATATACAAGAGTATAACATATAGTTGTACGTTTTTGAATGTTAGGATTTATTCCATTGTATCTCATAATATTCACGAACATATAAATTTACATTCAAGTTTATACTTAAGTATTAAATTACCCAATCCGGTTAGGTATACGAGTACTCATTTATAATATATAGTTGCATGTATACATGCAACGTTAATTCGTGCTATACATTATGCTCGTATATGAATGTTTATAATTCATTCTATGAATTAATATTGTTCTTATTTATACTTACGTATATAATATATAGTTGCATGAATGCATGCACTAATGTTTATATGGTATTTTTATTTAGCCATTTATTATAATACAATGCATCATAATATACAAGGTTAATAACAAGTTATATTTAATTTCAAACTAATATAACTTGTACTTTATAAAACTCACCAATGTAATAACATTTACTCTTTTGTATTATATAGTTTCCAACTATATCATACACTTATCTTATATATACCTCCACATATGCTTGCGCATTTATATATATATACCTATACATTTATATTTTATAAATCATATTCTTATATTATATGTCACACTTTTATCACCTTATGTAAGATGATTATTTCCCTTTATTGCATTACATATTGCAATTTATATTAAGAACTTTATCTTAATATTATATAACATCTTATAACATAAGTTTCCTTGCGCGTTTCTTTACGTTTAACGTTTAATTACGTATCCGTGTATTTATAATTGTACACGTATGTTCTGTACAATTCTAGTGTATTTCCATCATTACACTAATCATCTCGGTACTTTTCCTAATTACACCGATTCCTGCTCTTAAAGGTTATGAATTTTATTTACAAATCTACCTCCTTCCATTTCACTTAATATTGTAGTTTAATTCAAGCTATATATATGTATATATATAATATAAGTATGTTCACACCAATCAAATGCTACACTAGTTCACAATACAATGCATAAACCTTAAATTGCTTGGCACTTAGACCCTTAAATGACATGGCTCTTATGCCCTTAGATGACATAATTTAAACACTGAATTTCACATAGCCACCTGCACACAACAATAATCCCATGGCAATACATAAAAGCTCTTATAATTCATTTATGATTGTTTCCTAACTTATTTGTCATTAGCTCCTTAGTCACAAGTTCACAAGTATGATCATGTTATTTCCTAGGTTATATAACCCATAATATTAAATCTTATTTATTTTGTACTAACTTACTAACTATATATATACTTGCGTATATTTATATGTAAGTTCTCACAAGTCTAGCAATACAACATCTATTATTGATTCTAAACTTTTAAATCAATTATTCCAATCCTCAAACTATATATATATGAGTTCATTAGCATAAGCTATCAAGGTCACTCTTATGTTACATCAGTCATCTTGACTTATAATGTAACCCTTACTATATACATAACATACTAATTCTCTTTGTTTATATATATACATGTTCTCATATATTACTATCAATTTAAAACTTATAACTTAAGACCCGATTTAATAACACAATTACTTAAATATTCTAATCAATCAATTCATCCCTTACTAATAATTCATTAATCTATTAAGTATACATATACAAAACTTTAAATCCTCGTATAATTAATACTTACCAACTAATATAAGTTTATAGAACAATTAGTATTATCATTACTATTATTACTATTAATTATATGAATCCATAACCTAATCACATTACTAGACCATTAATTCCATTTACATTACCCATTTAAATTCTTAATTGTTTAGGATTAGCCCATCCTATATTTTTGGACCACTCCTTTGGGCTATCATTTCACTCCCACCTAATGGATTTGGCCTTCTAACTATGACCCAGTTTAGTTCGACTTTGTTAACCAAATCCTTAAGGGAAAATTCACGATATACCCCTGTTTTCTTTCGTAATTCACAATATACCCTTGTGATTTTCGTAATTCAACTTTAAACATACTTAAATGTTGTCCAAAATTGATGAAACTTTACATGGATGATGCTAAAGTGTTATATTTTGGTCCAATATCAAATTTGAAGTTTTTTAAGCTCACATGTGACCTGTGGGACCCAATGAACATGTGACTACTCATTGGGTCCCACAGGTCACATGTGAGCTTAAAAACTTCAAATATGATATTGGACCAAAATATAATACTTTAACACCGTCCATGTAAAGTTTCATCAATTTTGGACAACATTTAATCATTTTTAAAGTTGAATTACTAAAACTACAGGGGTATATTGTGAATTACGAAAGAAAATAGGGGTATCTCGTGAAATTTCCCAATCCTTAAACCCAATTTCATAATTTAATTTGACTAACCTTTCAGTTTTGACTAGTCACAAATTTGAAATCTGATTTGACCAATTTTTTCCAAATTACACTCTAGGCCCTCCAGTTTTCCAGAATTTGCAAATGCACCCTAAATCTTCCTAAATTACGTCTTATCCCAAAACTTCTTAGATTCACATTTTTTAACCCCAAATCTATTACATTTTCGATTTGTCCAGAATTTTCTCCAATTAACATTGGAGCCCCAACGCTCGCCTTAAATTTTCAATTTCAATTAATTTTTTGTTTTGACCGAATTGAATTTCTACATATCCAAACCCTAAATTAAATTCAGCAAATCCCAATTCGGTTTCAATTACAGAAACTCTAATAGATTTCTAACCCAAAATTCTAACCGCAAACCCTAATTCATGTTCGGAAACTCTAGTTTATAATTAGAAAACCTTAGTTCTAATTTCGGTTTGCCACACAGAAATTCCTTTAGCCATTTCGGAACATGGAACCAACAAACAACTTTACACTCGAAGTCCATATACAGAAATTGTTCATGGTAATTGTTCATGGTTTGTACAGTTCACAAGGAATAATTCGAAACTACTAACAACATATCATGACTTTAATTTACCAAATAGAATACAAATTTTTTAACCTCTTTAGAGATTGTTGTCGACCCCTCTATTCTCGACACTCTCAGTTCGGTCGAACAAGGCACAACACCCCCTTTTTTTTCAGCTTCAGGTCTCGAGTTGAATCGCTCGAGTATCACCAGATTTGTTTTCCAGAATTCGATTGTGCACTTAGACAGAAGCGGACACAAGAATATAATGAAGAGGAGTAAGGTTGGGTCCAAATTAAATTTTGAATTCTGAAATTTGAAAAGAATGATTGAAACGCAGGATAATCTGCCCTTTTACCTCAGATTTGGCGTGACCAAACAAAAAGAATGAAGGGAGTCGGGATCCTTCTTTGGTGGCGTGGAATAGCAAGAGAAGAAGAAGAACGCAGAGCTAGTTTGGGGTTGCAATATCGATAGTGAGAAAGAAGAATGAAGGAGAGGCGATGGGTTTTGGTTTGCCAAAATTACCGTGAATGTAGATCGACGAAGAAAATGAATGAAGAGAGGCGGTGATTTTGCCAGGTTAGGGTTGCAATTCCTTCGGTGAGGTAGAAGAGAATAACAAAGAGAGAGGTGGGTTACATTGTAAAATACCGTGGGTTTAGAGAATGAAGAATGAGGGCCTTGATTCAGTAAGGAAATTTTAGTATAGAGCGGTGGGCTGGTTATTACGGTGAGTGCTAAGGATAGATTGGGCCGGCCCAATTATGTTGGGCGGGTCGGCCCACTTGTATTTTTTTTTCAACGTTACATATATATGTCGTTTCTAGCTTATTTTAGACCCGTTTTTCGTGTCGTTCGTGACATGTTGTCCAGTTTAACGAGACGAACATTTTTATGACTCCTAATCTATATTTTCAAACAATAACTATTATTGTTATTTATAAATTTGATTAATTATAATTTAATTCCTAACTGGTTTGTGTTTCGCCATTTTAGGCGAAAACGCGACGTCTTTTATTCTAGCTGTTTAACCAATCTTCTAATGCCTCTAAAATTACCCACATAATATTATAAGGTGTCCACAACGTCATTTTCTATTCTAAAACATTTGTGACACGTTTTTCAATGTAAAAACGATTAAACTTATTTTTCGTTTATATTTCTTTTTCTAAACCTCCTCAGTGTCGTTTACGCTTCATTGATGTTTCCTAACGACTTTTTAGAGTATAAATAAATATTATTATATTCCCTTTTTACTTATATCAGGATATTTAATTCCTTAATCTCTCATTAATTACTTTTATTTAATTAATTCATTATTAAATAAAGTAATTAATATTTGTGATATTTCAGGTAATACCGGATCTTTCCTAAGTTTTAGACTTAGATGTTTTAGAAGTAGTTCTCGGCCGTGTCGTACTCCATGTGTTCACCATCCTTGCTCGTATTGCAGTCCAGTGACAATCAACATACATAGCCCGAAGGCGTTCGCGCACAATAATAAACGTGTGGTTGTCGAGCAGACATATATAATCACATAACACATGCTTTATCATTCATAACATCTTTAAGCAATTAACACACCAGTTTGTCCGAGCCCAAGGAAGTCCTCAGGGTCAGACCACACCATCCAACATACTGTACACCAGTAGTCGCTTGCTATGAGAAGTAGACGCCGACCTCACGACCGTCAATCTCGCTACTCCTACTGGTCCTCTACCTCAATGTACTCTGGAATAGGTAACTCTAAGTATTAATACTCGTGTATTGAGTCCTACTATATGTTCCAGATTATTATTAATCCCTCCCTGCTAATTAATCCATAGCTGGTTAACTACGTATCCCCGGTTATTGTTAAGTTCGGGATTAGATTTTTAAAACTATACTCTATTTGTTATAAGAGTATTGATGCGATATTTATTGAACACTTTAGGATTTTGAATTATTTTCCTTACCTATTTTATGGGTTCATAGGTATTATATACTTATGTATATTCATGAGCATATTACATATATACTTCACGATCATTATGGTAAGTATTAATCCTTCAGCTCAATAGGACTCAACCTTAATTACTCCATAACATACTCCTAAACTCTTTAACCACCCTCACCTTATAACCTATTACCATTAAAGTCCCATGTGATTGTGTAGTCTCTTCCTTTAGTCTTGTATATTCGCAATGGTTAGTACGAATTATAATCCTCTTTTGTTATATGGATTACTCTGTTATAAATCTTATTACACTTATCATTATACGTTCCCTAAACCATACAATACAACTCACCTTACTTCACATATTCATATTGGACCATGTGAATTATAAGATCTAATATTTGTATAATAGTTCATCATTTTATGTGAAGTTATTCCTTTATTAATTACTTTCAACCTTAATGACATGACATCATAATACTTATGTCCACATCCTCACTTTACAACATATTTCATTAACAGCCCATACGGTTATATAATCTCTTCCACCGAATCCACTTAATCCTACTCATTCACTTTAGTTAGTGAGAATTATAATTTCTCATTTATTATAGGGATTACTCTATCATTTCATGTGAGATTATTTTAACATTCATAAGCGTTATTTCTCACACTTTATTTACTAAGGATATAATCCTAGTATGTGAAAATGTCACTTATAATGTCTTAAGTGCATTATATATTTTCCCCAATTTTCATAAGGTCTCTAACCTTATTTACACCCTATACTCTAAGTTTTCAGAAATTATAAAATTTCTACACAACTTTCCAAATATTACCAAACCACCCTTATATCACATGTTATGATATTTATTCTCTTGTTTTATTTTAACCTATAGGTTTCCACTATATTTTAATATTGCCGAACAGCCCTTAATTCTTCCCATCCTATTTTTCTTTTCCCACCACTTTCTCTTATTTACAAACTAACCCACATTATTTTATGAACTTTACTATTTATTCCTTAAACCTTATATTATACAATTTAATTATTTAAACTACCAAACTAACCCCAAAATTATTATAATTTCATAATAGACCCATGAAGTCTTATAAACTCATCTCTAACTCCCAAGTTTCGGTATTTTACACAGTCGCCCCTTAAGTTTTATAAATGTTACATTATAACATTTAAACTATTCACTTTAAATCTCTAATTTTCGGAAATTACCATAGGACCCCCTATATATTTTTTTACAATGTTACCTTATAATACATAAACTATATATATATATCCTTTACTTTATTAAATCACATTTTCTAACCCAAATTTTTTTTTCTAAATTCGGACAGACCACTACACTTGGCTTAATTCCATTCCTGACTCCAAATTTTTTGGAAATTACAAAATGTTCCCAAGTAGTTTTAAATCATCCATTTTCAACTTAATAATTTATTAAATTACCAAATTAATTTATAATAATATTTTATTTTGGTCAACCTCAACATTGGTCAAGGTTGACCACCCCAAAATATTTCTTTGACCATACTTTCTAATATTCACGGTTTCACCCCATGTCTTTCCAAATTTTACAATTTAGTTCCCTAACTTTATAAAATTCATATAAAATGTTATAAATTCATTTTATCCCTAACTTTCGGCCCTAATATTAATTTGAGCCCCCAAGTTTATTGTAATTACATTTCCGCCTCCCTTAATATTCCTCTCATTCATTTAATAATCTTAAAGATTTATAATTCCTTTAAAATATATTTTAACCTTATGTTTAACCTAGGTTACTCCTAAATCCATCCATAATCATAAGAAGGTTCCTAAGTGAATATTTCCATAAATTCACCCCCTTTACACCAGAATTTTCTATAATTTCAAAATTCACCCCAAAGTTTTATAATTGATTTTCTTAAAGCTTTTAATTTAATTACTCAAAATACCTAACATAGTATTTTACTCCATAATTCATCTGTAACCTTTAATAACGTTAAGATGTCCCAAATCAACTATATTGTTCACGACTTTTACCAGATTTATATACTTAACCACTTAAGAATCATTTTTCTTCCATATTTAGCTTATAAATATACTTTTTATAAGTCAATATACCCAAGCACACCAACTAAGCATATTACCATAATTTAATAACACATATTTAGGGTTTTATTAACTCCTATCCCTAATCAGTTCTCGGCCATATGCACATCCATAACCACATTTTCCTAAAATCCCATATTAATCCCTTTTTCACTTAACCACTTACAAAAAATTCCTTAAACTTATGCCAATAATATATCATAACCTTAAACACAATAATAACTTAAAAATAACAAGGGTAATTACAATGACCCTCGGCCTTAATTATTACATCCCTTTAAACTTAATTAAAATGACATTAAAACTTAGTTTAGGGAGTTTACCTCTTAAGCTCACCACTTGATTTTTTTTCCAAGGAGTTTGCAAGCTTTAATCCCTTATATTTTGGGCACTAATATTAAGGGTAGGTTTCATTTAGTTTAAGTACCACATTAAAGCTTAAATACACTCCTATAATCATTAAGGTTTAGTTTAAGGGTTTACCTTTACAAGATGGATTTTTCCTTTGTTTCCTCTTGGCTTGGAGGCGTTATTGAGGGGTTCAACACCCTTGAATTTAGGCCATGCATTAAGGAAGAAGGTTCATGAGTTAGAAGTTTTTAAACCTTCAAAACTTGATTTAAAAGCTTATTGTACAAAACATTTACCTTTGGTGTACATGTGCTTGTATTTTCGGTTTTGTCTAGCTTGGTGGCCTCCAAAGGTTTTCTTCATTAGAAGATGAAGAAAAACAAGGTTAATGGTGATGGTATTTTCGGTCACCAAGAGAGCAATTAAGGAGGTGGAGATTTAGTGCATGATTTACCTTGTTAAGTGTTGTTTTGTTCCTCCTCTTGCTAGTAATTTTTCGGTTGTCTACAACCCTTCAAGCTTGATGGATTCGGTCACAATATGGAGGGGAATAAGGCTTGACTGTGTGTGAAAAAAAAGAAGGAGATTAGAGCCTTAAATGATGTTCTAGCAATTAATAGTGCTTAAGGCATTAATGGAGTTTAACTAGAAAATGAAAAGAGAAGAAAGGCTTACCGTGAGCTAGGAGAGAAAAGAGAGATGGCTGGCTTGAGTTGAGAGCCGACAAGAGGAAATGAGAGTACCAGATTGATGTTTTAATGGAGAAAGGGGAGAAGTCTCACAAGGCATTGTTTATTTGCAAGCGAGTACATCTAGTCCTTAAATTACTCTCTTCTTATCCCTCTTTTACATGTTTACGGTTGAACAATTCAAATGGCTGAGAGTTTGGTTGCATACTTGACATGGAAAGAAGAGAAGGAGATGATGTAGGTAGTATTTTATTCCTTAGCCAAGTACAAGCTAGCTACTAATTTAATCCTCTCTTATGTCCTTGTCTTGCTTTTCCTTTGTGTGGATTCGGAATGGGCAAGGAGTGGTTCCGATTTCTTTGTTTGTTAGAGGGGGAGGGAGTTGTACTCTTGAAGTATTATAATGGTGATGAGTGTGCTTGATTTTTATTTCCTTTCCAGCCTTCATTTCGGCAACATGGAAGGGAAGGGATGAGTGTGAGTATGTTTTATAATGGGTGTAGTGTTGTACTAGGTAGGTAGTGTAATGTAGTTGTTTAATTTTTTTTCCTCATTTCTTTGTCGTTTTACGGTAGAAGAGAAAAGGAATAGGCTGATCCTTCTTTTCCTTTTCCTTCCTTGATTCATGCTTACACTTGTACTTGTATAAACTATTGTACTATGTACATATAATATAATTGCTTGACTTGCCTTTCCTTTTCTTCTTCCTTTCTCGGCAACATGGGGTAATACAAGAACTGATTTGTTTCCCTTGATTTAAGGTGAGACTTGTACTTGAGTGTGTATGTTATAATGTGTTGAGTGTATTTGGTTTACTTTCTTATTTTTCTTACCAAACCGGCAGCACTACTACTACTACTACCATGGCATGTGCCGTTTTTTGTTGTTTATTTTGACAACATTTAACCAACTTGTTACCTTAACATGATGATGTGTCTAAGGTGGTGCACTAACATGTATTGTGTGTTATAACATGTCATTAGATGTTATTTATCCTTAGACCATGTTCATGATTATTTATAGCCATTTTATAAATATTTGGTATACTTACTATTCATTGTAAGTAAATAAATGCATTTTGTGCTCTTAGAGCTCATTTTTTCTTTGCTTAAGTATAATTTATCATTAATGGAAATTATGGTATTCTCAAACCTTTCTTAATGATCTTTGGGCATTTAATTGGTTTAATGCCTTAATAAAAAAAATCCTAAGGCATGGTTTGCCTTTATTTGCTCTTTATTGATTTATAAGATTTCAAGGTATGTATTTACCTTACCTTAATTGGTTTTAATCAATCTTAATGTATTTAATTAGATTAATTAAGTTTGGGGTATTTCAGTCAGAGACGTGCATGCTAGTTCATAAGAGCTTCTTTGGTGTCGAGGTCGATGTGGTGATGGAGTGTGGCCGGGGTATCAGCTGGTGCGACCCGATTGAGTCTAGCCGAGAGACAGGGACTTGATCTTCTCGGGGTTAAGGTCATAACTCGCAGAGAGACAGGAGGAGGGGAGGGGCAGCAGGGGCAATGTGGTAGGGAAAGAGGTAGTGGGGAGTTTGGTAGGTGGGGGAGTTTGGTAGTGGTGTAGTGTGGTGAGTCATCTTAATAACATGGTTAAGGTGGAGAGAATTACACTGTACCAACATGCATGCTATGTTTCTCCCCTGAACTTTCAAGCCTGGTGACAATCTCATATAGACTTTTTCATCTAAATCTTCATGTAAAAAGGCATTATTAGCATCAAGCTGATTGATGGTCCACCCTATGTTGACAACCACAATGATAAGGGCCCGAAGGGTAGTCATTTTAACTATGGGTGAAAAGAATTCATGATAATCTAACCCGTGTTGTTGGGTAAAATCTTTAGCTACTAACCTTGCTTTATATCTCTCCAAGGTTCCATGAGACTTTAACTTGATTTGGTACACCCCGCGAATCTATTCCCTTTGGGTAAATCAACAACTATCCACGTATTATTTGCTTCTAGAGCTTGCAACTCACGTTGCATCACCATTTTCCATTCTTCATGTATGACAACTTATTTAGATTTACATCTCTCACACTTGTAGCATGTCTCAAATTCATGTGGCGGGCTCAATAACAGATAGTCCTAATGACCATTTGGGTGTTATATTAGTAAGGCTATCACACTCTGAAATCATACGGTTGTCACCAGTGCTGCCTCGCTTATAGTCTCTCTCATCCAATATTTTTTTGCATGCAGAATAGCATATGTAATCATCAAGATGCCGAGGTTTATGAACTTCCCTAGTGGACCGCCTAAGCCCATCATCACTAGCCTACCCACTTATCGCTTATGCGGTGAGAGTGCTCTCATTATTGGGAGACGCTGTTGCTGTGGGCTGAACCACATTACTTTCACCTTCATGATCTTCTTGGAGTAAGTCAAAGCTATTGTGAATTGGAACATTAGGCTCCCATGTAGAATTCGAAGAACTGTGATCTTCTTTGACACCACCAGGCTATATTTTGGCCTTTCATCTGCTGTCTTTGCATGAAAAAAATAGAGCAGTGAAAACGCACGTCTCTGCATGTCTCCACTTTATTAGTTTCGATCTACATACTTTGTAACCTTTTCTTCTTGCGTCGTTTCCAAGATATACACACAGTTCTGCTCTGGGATTGAACCTCCCTCCTTTTGGTCATACTATTTTTCTATAGCAAAGACAATCAAAGGGCTTTATATCCTTATATGCAAGCTCCCTTTTATACAAACTCTCAAATGGAGTTTTACCTTTGAGTGCATTAGTGGGCAATCTGTCAATTAGATAAGGAGCATGAAGAATACACTCCCCCCCCCCAGTATTGAACCTGAACCTTGGGCTGGAAATATATGGCTCTGGCTATTTTTAACAAATATTTATGTTTATGCTCAACAACCGCATTTTGTTGAGGCATGTAAACGCAGGTAGTTTGATGCACAACACCTTCCTGCACAAAGAACTGTTTCCCTTAGTTTGAATTGCCTAGCTCATTAGTATTGTCGGATCTAACGACTTTGACTTTGCTCTCGAAATGTTGTTCAATCATTCTTATAAAATTGACTACTGTGTGCCACACTTCTTTTTTATGTTTGATAAGTTGTGTCCATATAATTCTTATCTTATCATCGACGAAACCAACAAAATATCTGAACCCATCATATGTATCGGTATGGAAAGGTCCCCACACATTGATATGGATTAACTCTAATTCTCGCTTGGTCTTAATCTCAGAAGTACCAAAAGAAAGTTGTTGACCCCTAGCTTTATAATAAAATTGACGTCACAAACATAATCCTTCGGAACATCTTGTTTCTTTATTAATCTCATGCTAACTGATTTCTCAAAGCGTACACGACCAATACTGTAACTCAAATTCTCGATCGTACAAACACGAGCAGTGGCTAATCTTGCACCGACCTTCTCTTCCTTCACTGGATTTTATTTATCTCAGACTCAATCCATTTGTCAACTCCTTCTATGTCCAACACATACAACCCGTCCAAATATATTTCTATGACACTACTCTTCCCTGTAAAAGGGACCTGGATAATACAACCGTTATCACCAAAGGTTAGTGACTACTGGAATTGATCAACGAGTTACTTAACCAGAATGAGACTGGACATAAATTCGGAATACAGCGCGACCCTTAACACCAGATTCCTAGTGACTTTAACATCTTCTAGCCTGCTGACTTTTTATGGGCTGCCATCAGGTAAAATAACTGTTTTTGTCAGGCCAAGATTTCTTAAGTTATCAAACAATTCTACATTTCCACACATGTGATATGTAGCTCCCATATCCAGTATCCATATGTCAACTAGAGAGGTACCATTTTTGCAGTTCTTACTAAGCAAGCACAAACAGTCCATGGAATGACAAGTATCATTATTACCTGGAATATTATAGAAGCTGTTGTCATCACTTTTATTTCCATGGTCGGCGTGATAGAGGCGATTTGGTGAATCTGCTCCTCCGTCAGACCCATTGACTGTTGCTGGGATTTTCATCATACAAATGTTCTTCTTCCCTTACTATAGCGACAATCCCTTTCTTTCTTCTCGCCAACAACTTATCCCTGCCATGATGCTGATAACAATCTCCCACTAGGTGACCGAATCTCTTGCAATGACTGTGGTTAAGTTTCCGCTATTAGTCACGAGAACGGTGCCCTATTTTCTTGAAGTATGTGCCCATCGGTCTCTTTTTGTCGTTCCCAATGTTCATTTCCCCCCGCATTTTTGTGATTTCCAGCACTTGAACCGGTTTTCGCCCCATAAAAAACCATGGAATCGGGTGCACAACATCACTACCCTTTCTTCGCTTTTCTTCCTGAACATGAAGAGTGTGTAAGCCTTCTCTAGTGAGCGTGTCTCTCCTTTATTGCAAGAATCTTCCCTCTCAACCCCATTAAAAAATGTATCAACATATCTTCCTCACGCTTCTTCTTGTTCGACTCTTTAGCCTCACAACTATAATTGGAAAGAGGCCTTGTGAGATCCAGCTCCACTGAAATCTTCTCCAGTCTCATGAAATATGTAGTGACCGAATCATCTCCTTGTTTTAATTCTCTCTTGCTTAAGAGTATGAATCATAGCGAGGTTATTATGTTCAAACCTCTCACAAAGCCAGTCCCATACCTCCTTAGAATAGTCTGAATACATCACACTCTCAACAATTTTCTTATCCAGAGCCGTTGTTATCTAAGAGATTATGAAGGAGCTCGATCATTTCCAGGTTGCCATTTGTATTGGTTTGTCGTCTCCAGGTTTCTTCATGTTCCTATCACAAACCCATATTTGTTCTTCGTCTTTAAAGCCATAATCATCTTCCACTTCTAACCTGAGAACCCATTGCCAAAAAAACTAGGTGCAAGAACAAGGCCTGGGTGCTATGATATGTGAATGTAAATGGGGTCACTCACATAAATGTCTAGCGCCTATGAAACGACCTCCTTAGGGGTGTGCAAACGGGGCGGTTATTTCGGATAACCGTAATGACCGTTTTTTTCCGGATTCGGTCACTGTTTTTTTTAACCGTTTTACGAAAGTTCGGTTATTTTGGTTAAAACGGATATCCATACTTTAAAACGGTTTGGTTAACGGATATTGAAACTGAAACTACAGTTATCCGTAATAACCGAAGTTTTTTAAAAAATATATATAATTTTTTATCCTTAATTTTTAACCCAGAATACTTCCATCATTGTTGTTGTTTTTGTTCTTTCAAATTTATGTTGTGGTTTGTATGTAAAGATTCAAATATGCTCTTTATTTCAGATTCCTAGTTTGTGTTGCCAGTCATTTCATGGAGAATCAATCCAGAAAATTCGGTTATTACGGTTATTGTGATTATTTCGGTTATTTCAGTTATTCGGTTATTTTGGTTATGTTTGAAAGTTCAGTTAACGGGGCAGTTAACGGTTACTAATATGGTATGTAAAATGGTTATCGGTTAAAATGGTTATCGGTTAAAATGGATATTATTATGAACTTCGGTTAATTCGGTTAACCGAACACCGTTTTTTTCCGAACTTTGGTTAACGGATATCCATTCTAACCGTTTGCACACCCCTAGACCTCCTTACTTGTTTTCAAGTCTGTCATCGTTCCTTAAATCTGCTCTGATACCATAACGATCCGGGTTATAAAAGTTTACAAGAAGAAAGAAAATAACAGCGTAAGCAACGAAGGAAAGGAAATAATTTTATTTTTCTACTTACTATTGATTCCTCGTTCAAGTCTTATAATACACCATGCAGAATCTTAACAAATGATAATATCTGAGAAATATCCTAACCATAAATAAAAGATAGATTACACTAGACTTCAGTCATCAACAACTAATCACAAATAAGGATGAAAGCCTTTAATTGTCCTGCTTGAGTCTGAGCTCACTGGAAAACAAGAAAAGGCCCACGCGACATCGCTAATAATTAGTAGACTAATAAATAGTTGGGATTAACTCTTTTCCCAAACCAACATACTTATCTCCAGAAAGCTTCCTCTTGTACGAGCCGTTCACACAATACACAATTTTTTTGTGCTATAAGGTTGTAGTCCTTATTTAAGTTCTTTAAGGTCATTCGCGATAATACATTGTTTAGCTTAGTTTTTATTGTGTTATAAGGTCATACACGAAAGTTGACTTTATTGGAGAAAAATTTTTCTCACAAATACCGTTTTTAGAAAAAAGATTACTTGCGATTGTTTTTTTAATTAATAAGGAATTACCAAATGGTGGCAAACAAACCTCCGTGGGGCAGGGCTACTTCAATAAAGCAACCAGAACCCGCCCTACCCTAAGGCAGTTTTTGGTCATTTTAACCAGAAGAAGCCTGAGGCGAGGCGGTTAGCTTCTGGTACAATACCTAAAGCAACCACAGACTGAGGCGGTTTCATTGCCTTTTTTTTTCTTTTTGGATGATAAAAAGAAGATTTTTTTTATTGATATTTTTTTTTATTGAAATCTAGAAATAAAAGAACATATTCGTAATTATTTGAAGTTGATTATATAGGCTTATTCATCGGATCGCTTGGGTAGTTACATACAGGCTTTAAAACTTGCATTATTGGCATATGTCTGAAGATAAATACATGAAAATCGTTGATGCAGTGTTTCATCTACATTAGGCATCGTTGTTGTGCAAAATAGTGATTAAGCTATCTTGCTAACTATGGGTAGTCTAGTCGTTGTAGCTCAACAAGGTCGTATCCACAGGGACTTCGTAACTATCTAGCGGATTATAAGCTTAGTAAATGTGCAAGAAAATATAAACAAAAGTGCATAAATGTAACTTCGGTGTTTTTTTGAGGTTTTTGATTGATATTGGGAAATAAAGAAAAGCAATAAGAACTAAACTAACTATATAGGATAGGTGTACTCTAGGATTAGTGGGTATCACCTGCCAATTACACTCATAAACGCACCTTCATTTAGTTGTCTATTAGAGCTAAAGTAAAGATTCCCCAAATCATGGAACAATCAATTCTTACCTAATTAATTAAACCATCTAAAACAAAGAAGGTTAAAGGCACTAGGTAGCATTAATTTCAAGCTTTTAAACAATAGCCCTAAGGTTTTACCTCATAATCAAAAGTGCAAAATATAGGGTTTATCCCTCCTTTGTCAAATCCCAATCTCAAAATCATATATTGAAAGGAATCACCATAAATGCAATAACTAATCAAATTAGAGCACTAATTAATCCTTGAAGAAGGTAAAACAACTATTTTAAAAGAGGTAGAGTTACAAGCTACATTGGAGCATTCAAAGTTCAAAACCCATCCTAGAGCACAAATGGATTCTACACAACCATAGAGAAAAGAAAAGCATAAAAGGGAGGAGAAGAAACTATTAATGGAGCTTGGAAGATTTGGAGAAGGTGAGATCTTTCTCTCTTCTTTCTCCTCTTATTTCCCTTCTTTTTCGCCCTCTCACTATGTTTTCGACTGGTGGAGTCATGGTTTGAAGAATGGGGGCAAAAATATGCGTCGACCGCCCCACAGGGGCGGTCGGCCTTGGGCAGTTCTTACCAGAAGCAATTTCGGACCCCCGAAACGAGCGTTTTCGGCCTCCAGAACTTTCGACCGCCCTTGTGGGGCGGTCGGCCTGGGAAGGTTCGAGACAGAGAAGAAAAAACTGCTTTATCTTCTTCATTATAGCTTCGATTTTGGATCTGTTTGCGCCCACACGTTCGTCTCTTCGTCTACTTTATTACTAGCTATGTTATTCCTCTTGTTTCAATAATGATTGTGCAAAAAACCAATAAAACACATAACTAGAGGAAAATTAGCTAGAGCTAAGAAATGAGCATGAAAAGATGACCTGCTAAAAATGAACTTATTGTAACACTTCATTCATCTAAACACATACATTGTTTTTGAGTGCTTGCTAAAAACATGACCTGTTTAAGTAGAAGCAAATGTTCAATATCGAAGAAGTAATACAAAATGCCTAGATCTTTAATCTTGAAGTAGTCGTCAAGAGCTAGTTTAATTATTTTAATAGTGTCTTAGCTGGTGCTGGCTATAAGCATGTTGTCGACATATATAGATATATATGTTCTTTTGTCTCCTTCTTTCTTGTGAGAAAGAGAATAATCATTCTTAGACTATTTAAATCTAAGAGTTCTGAGATAGGTACTTGTAATACCTTCATCCTACATATAGGGTTATGAGTAGTAATATGAGTGCATCATAAGGATACATATGGGTTGACTACAACAACTAGGCCTTCCACTTTTAACCCAAGTGAGAACAAAAGACTTAAAATGGCAAGTTTTCAAGCCTAAACGACTTGAGAGCTAGGTTGTTGGACAGTTGCCCATATGGGTGTTACAAATGGTATCAAAGCTGACTTGGGACCGTGTTGATATGGACTACTGACACCTATAGAGGAGGTCCTTGAGACTTGGATGTTAGGCATGCGACAAAGATGCCGCGCTCTTTGAGTAGGGAAGATTGTAATACTGACGAGTGAAAAAAATGAGCATGTTTGAAGGGTTTATTTTATATGTTTGATCAATGTATATGATGTTCATTTCTTCACTATAGCTAGTTTTTCTATAGTTTTGTGTTTTATTGGCGTCCTTACTCATTTATTACTTTAACATGAAGAATAACATAACTATGAACAAAGTAGATGAATAGAGGAACGCGTGGGCTCAAATGGATCTCGAAATGAAGCACATCAAAAAAGAAGATATGTTGCAGTGTATAAGTGTCCGAACATGTGTTCGGGTCTACTGACCCAAACAATCCTACGGACAAAGTTACTAGACAAATTCTACATTGGTCTGGTCCGAGTTTCTGTCGGCATAAATAGACGCGGACCAACTTCTGGGAAAAGCTTCTGTCTACTTTCGAGCCTAGTCCAGGTATATGTCTAAAAGGACAAACCTGAACAACATTTAGACGCGTCTAAGGTATAAATCCTGATATAAGTTTAAACACGTACATCATAAGGACGAGAATCGGCCACAGACCCAGACCACCCTGGGACAGAACATAATCACATGAATTAAAAGAGAGGAAAAGAAGAGAAGGGGATATGACCGAGCACTTGCACCAGAGAGATGACAAAAGAGGGGAAAAAAGAAGAAAATGAAGAAGACAAAAAAGAAGAAGAAGAGAAGGAAGATGGCTCCACCTCTACCAAATCCCCTTTTCAACCTCTCGTGACTATTTCTTCTCCTTTTTAGGGATGAAGATTTTACCGATTTTGGTTCTTATGCTTGATGAAAGAAAGAAGATAGCTCCACCTTTACCAAAGCCCTTCTTCAACCTCTCCCATGACTGTTTATTCTGCGCTCTAATGAAGGAATAATGTACCTAGGCATAGGAATATTCCCATTATTCTTAGAACTCCTATTCATAATTTATTTTGGTTGTATGCTTAATGAAATATAGTGGAAAATTTCATGAAATGCCGTTATATTCTTGGCTAATTCATGAAATGTCACTAAAAAAATCACAAAATGCCACTATATTTTTACAAAAGTTCATGAAATGTCACCATTGAAACAGTATGATTCGGATGCGAACTCGGACACCAAGGATTATAGTGGTTCGGCCAATAATCCGGCCTACGTCCACTTCTAGACAGAGTTATTATTCATTCTTGGGTTTACAACTCTAGAGAGCCTTTGGGGGTGCGCTCTCTCTTTTCTAACTTGAGTCCCTTACAAGTGAGCCCTTCTACTCCTATTATAGACTTTCTATCACTAAGTTTACTCTTTTGCCCTTATACATGTGGTGGGTTACTAAAATAAACTATCAGTCCTTTTACGGGTCTCCGGACTGAGACACGGCCTCCGCACTGGACTAACTCTTCTGGACCGTTATTTTAACAATGATCCCTCCGGTAGTAGCTCTATCGGTAGCGATCCTTTAGATGGCAGCTCTTCCGGTAGCGGGTCCTCCGGTAGTAGGGCTTCCATCGATAGGCCTCCGACAATTGGCCTCCGGTAGACTCTCTTGGTAGGTCCTTCCGCACCGGGCCCTTTCGGTAGCAGGCATTCCGACAATTGGTCTCCGGTAGTAGTCCTTCCGCTAGCAGGCCTCTGGTAGACGCTTTGACCTTCCGCATGGTAT